>JAQJVL010000172.1:1486284-1578784 GCA_035578905.1 Stictocephala bisonia
ATTATCAGCTGGTAGCCTAGAGATCAAGTCCCTGCATTATCAGCTGAAGGCCTAGAGGTCAAGGTCAATCAACTTTAAACTCTGCTCAATAACTCTAAAGGACTTGGTTAAAATCCCATCAGGGGAGATTATCTTTTGCTACCAAAACTGTGAACAAAAATAGTTTAAAAAAATAATAGTAATAACAATAAAATAAAATAATTTAACAAATAGATAAGTTTAAGTAAATTTGTATGACAGCTGGGCAATATTAATCAATTGTACATAGTCCTTATAAAATAAAAAATTATACAATTATATTTTTACGTAAAAAGAACACAACCAAATATATTGAAGGACCACTATATTAAAATTAAGTAGGGAATTATTAAAAATAATAGTCCTGCAATAAAAACCAGATCCAAGATAAAAATTAATAAGAAACCGTTTCCTATAGTTAAGTTATCTAATGTCACCCACATTTAAAATAATAACAAAGCTATTCAAGACATTAAGCCTGGAAATATCAATATGCTTGAAGGAAAAAAATTCTTGAAAATAAACTAAACAATTAAAACAACTATTTATTGTTAAAGGAAAACGAACATTTAAATTTCCAGAACGTGTTAAATAAAAAATTCTCCCTCTGCAGATGTATTTAACAATTGCTTTATAAACACACAAATCAACACAGTAAACAGCATGCCAAATAATGTGAATTTTAAGGATCTTTTGAAAAATTTTTCATATTTCGAAATATGTTGGAATGTCTTCAGATGGAAATTAATTGATCAAACCCAGTTATGGACGTAGTTAACAACATGAGTAACTCTCGTAATGTGGATTTCTATGGTTTATCTAATTACATAATAAAAAGCATAATAGATTTAACATTAGTTCCACTTACTTATCTGGTTAACCTTGTAAGCATAGAGGACGATAAAGAAATACATGGGTATAATTAATTCGCTATCCACATGGTTGGGAAACAAACAATACAAGGCCAATTTACACACAGCGAGGTGATTTACTACTTATGTTGTTTGTTTATTTTAAATTTGAGTGTGTCTGATGAAAACTATCTTTCTTAGGCAATATAGTAAGCATATGTTATTGTTGAAACTAGAGTAATCTAGTTATATTATATAAATCAAAAATTTAGAGTAGTCTTTGGTATTTTTGCACGAATATTGCACGAAGTTTGGTATTTATTCGACTTTCCCGCTGAATAAACGACCATATTCTTGTTTCTTAGCTACGTATCTACTATCAATAAGATTTCACCTCGGTATTGTACCATCAAACTGTAAGTAAGCTAAACAATGCATGCTGAACCCTGTTATTTGATCATGACAATTTTCCTTAAATTACGAAATAGTTTAGGCTGTTGTTAGTTAATAGTTAAAAATTGCTAAATAACTTTAGTTTTTATTTTGAGAAACGGCTTTAAATTTATTTATAATATTTTTTAAAATAAATTTGAATAAACCTATGGGATAAGGATGGCTAAGGATTTCTTTATTTTTACTAAAACATATCCTGCACAAGTATTTCCGATAACTCATTTAATATGAAGTACCAATAAAGGAAGGAAATCAACAATTTAAATTCCGAGTAAAACACCTCCAAATCCAGTAGCTAAATCGATTTTGCCACTGAAGGGTGAATATTACAAACCTCGTCGTGAGCTTGAACTGAAAATCCTCTTATTGAATTTGTTTCCACAATCGCGAAGAAATGTGAGAAACGTGTTAACTGAGATCGCGGGAGGTAAACCCTTCCAAGACGTTATTGTTGGTAATGTTTCACAATCACTGAGTTTTGTTAAACTAAGAGCTATAGTAGTACATAATTTTTGGGTATTTATTGACTTAAACTTTATAATAGTTGCTTTTTCTTTAACTCTTTACAAAGGTGGTATTTTTTAACTTGGATATGTGATGTAAGTTTGATAACGGTGCAAACCCCTCTAGACAAGTTTTGTTGATCTTTCAAGGATTTGAATCCTTGACTGTCTGAATTGATGATATAACAAATAGACTAGCAAGATTATTTATTAGTGTTATCATTAATTTAATCATTAAAGATGACTTTATTATTATTATTTGTTGCTTAATTTAGTAGAGGACAAGATGTGAGTTTTTATGGCATCTGCAATCTGTGGTTTTGATAGCGAAATTGAAGGACAATGTCTGTGGACATTGAAGGATACATTAATGTTAAAGTCAATTCCCAATTACTTCGTGCTTATAAGGAATATATGTCTAACCAGTGTTTTATGCTTGGTATATTCCTTCTTAGTTATTGATTGGTTTATAATGCTTAGACATTCAAAACATATTCTTGAATGAAATTCGCATCCAGTCCATTAGTGACATAACTGAAGATTTGTAAATTATCATGCTAATAGCTGTGCTATATGTCATAAGATTTTATAATAAGATGTAAAATGATTAGGTAATATAATTCATTGTTGGCTTAACTTTGTCATAACTTACACACATCAAGTATCACTTGAGTATCATCACAACATAGAATAGTGGAGACATATTCAACTCCAGAAAAACAACTATTTTCAATTATAAACTGTTTTCAATCGGAAAATTAACAATTTAGTTTTAAAGTATGCGTAGCCAGATCATAGGTCACGGCTAAACATGGCAAGAAACACAATATTTTATTGATTAAGAGTTAAATATAGTACTTTGTGCCCTCTAAAAGTAGACTTACAGATTTCTTTAAACTTTGAAAATTTTTTATCTAAGAAAACAAACTGATTTCAATAGGAAATTTTTAAAAGCCTATACACACAAAAGCCATTTACCACTCATCACTATTTCTCCAAAATTATACCTCCAATTGACTTGCTATTTTGTACATAGGTTTATCTTGGCCCCTAGAGGCTCACTAGGAAAGAATTTTCCTTTTCGACCTCAGGACTCCGCCCTACGGCCTCCAAAATTCCCATGGTATTCTTATGGAGCTATATTAATTGATTGATTTATTTGATTAACAGCAGTTTAATAAAATCAAATAGAGTGAAATTGTAGTAGGCTAAATTTTAAATATTGAAAATAGTTGAGTACAGTAGTAAATTATACATATTAGCTGTTTTAAATTGGGTATTAGATCAAATCCTCCTTATATACTGTATAATACGTGAAGCCGGTCAACGTACTTTGTCAACTTTTGTCAACGCCTCTTTTATTTCTTAACTGATTGGAACAATCGTCGTGTCAAAAGATTTGCCTCTGTTTGTAGTTGTGCAATAAGGTCTTAATTCTCCGAATTGTTCACTTTGAAGGGCATGGAAAGTTCTCAAAGTAATTTTTTCGGCCTAAGAATAACATGGAGAGAAATTTATAAGAATCGAAAAGTAACAGCTGTTCAAATGTAAATAATGATTCCCAACAAGTATTAACAGCTGTTGGAATGTAAACAATGGTGTTTATGATATTGATGATGTTAGATCTTTCATAATGTTAAACCAGGAAGGTTGTAGGCATAGTTTAAATGGTAATCTAATGCAGTTATTTTATGTATCTAATTAATATTTACCTGTTAGACAATAACAAATGAAATAAACACGTTTGAAATAGACAAAGTAATATCATTGGGTGTTTATGTTAATACAGTAGGTAGCAAGGCAATTAATTTGAGTGAGATACTGTACATACATTTAATATTGTGATTTTACGTTATACAGTTGATCTACTAATATTTGTAGTCAAGAGTCACTAGCCGAGGCCGAAGGCCAAGGTGTAACGAGCACAGCGAGTGACAGGGTTTACACGCGTAGCGTGCATGGGTGTCCCCTAGTAATTTGAATAATAGTAGAAAAATACAGTGTAAACTGAAAGCTTGGTGCACATTTCTTTTAGGTATAATCAATCAACCTGCGAAGCGGGGAGGGGGTGCAGCTAATACTATCATATAATGAGACTTTATTATTTTGTGTTTAATTATTACAATAATACATTGTAATACATTGTACGTATAATACTGTAATACGTATAACGGTTATAGTCAAGTACACTTTTAACAATTAGTTCGTAACTTTAATTATATGTTTAAAAGCTGATAGCAACCTTGATGTTTATAAAGTTCCTGCAGAGATCATGTAAAAATATACATCATAAATACATTCAATGTAGATTTAATATTTAAAAATATTTAACTGAAAAAACAGCTATAGAACATATTTATAAAGATTTTATATGTTCTGTACAAAATATATCAAATTAAAAGAAAGTTGTCAACTTCTTCTTAACTATTCGACAACTTCAAAGATTTGTGTCGAGGAAAATCATTGTTAAAAGTTTGATAGTATCATGCCCACTCTGACTAACTATATAAATGAGTAATTAGTTTTAGTTTATCAAACTCCATACGTTAATTCTAAGTTATAGAATTACATGGTATGATTCCAATAACACTCTGTCCAATAGTGTTAATTCAAATAAAAAAGTAAATAAATAATCTCTCATATATAATGTGGGTTGAAAACATTACTGGTATCAGTTATACTGATAACGATAGCTGTCGAGCTATGGTTCTAGAAGTTGAAAGTTGAGTTGATAAAACATCTAGTTCCCATTTATTGTAGTTTGTGTTCTAAACTTTCGAAATGAGAGGAAAGAGTAAGTTTTTGAGACTTTACTAATAGAGATATCTATAATTTATGCTATAATTAATAGTTTTACATATATTAACTGTACATATACCTCTGAAGTCGGCACTGGTGGAGCAGTGCTGTAACCCAGATACTTGAGGACAAATTGATGAGGAGATTGCAGACGATAGGTTCTCGGTCCTCTTAACACGGTCCACTCAATGGTTGCCATCGACGTGTACACTACTAGAGAAGTCTGAGGTGTCCATGGTGGATGGTAGTTAAGGTTCAGATTTGAATGGAAGAGAACTAAGTGTCAGGCTTGTCAGTTTGCTGACAATCAGACCAACACTACGTGGTGTGGATTCCACGTAAGGCTGTAGGTCCCTTAGTTGCCCAGACTACTGGGCTTTTAATAAATAACTCTTACTGAGGAAAAGTTGACCTTAGTTAATAACAATGACTACATTCGTCTATCTACACTCATCACACTCATTGGCCCCTATTATTTGCCCATATCTTGACGATAGGAGTCTTACTAATGAATAATGAATCAAAATTAATAATAATAATAATAAATATAGATATTATTAAGATAGCAAAAACCAGAAGGTTGCTTATTCCAAAGTTTTATGTGGATGTATAACAAAATAAAAGTGAGTTGTTGTGATGATTCCAAAATAAATTTATAAAAAAATAAGCCTTTGACTGGAAGTATATTACAATGTGATTTTATTCTTAGATATTAGACGCCAACACAAATTAAGGCGTATTTTACGCGAATATTAATTATGTCATGAGTGTAGGATGATTTCGGACGACCTGCGTAGGCTGGTTACTAACTGAGGTCGACTGTTCTTCAGAAAGGGCCTTTAATAATAGCCCATTAGTCAGGGCAACTAAGGGACCTGCAGCTTTACATGGAATATGAACCACTTAGTATTGGTCTGATTTTCAGTTAATTGACAAGCCTAATACTCACTTCTCTCCCTTACACAACGTGTGTTGAAGGTTTTGTACTTTTTAATAATTTAATTTGATTTGATGTTTAAATATTCCATATTTTATGAATATGTTATACATAAGAATAAAATATTAGTATTTTTAGAAAAAAATAAATAAAAACTTTGTAGAGACTGCAAAACTATTTAAACTCCTTATGCCTCCAGGGAAGTATAACAAACAACACTTCTTACTGTATCATTAACAGTTAGTTTTATTTCCTTAATTCAAATTCTTATCATCACCATAGCTCTCACTTTTCCACCTTTAACTTCTTTCCAGCCTAGTACAAACATTATCCATAACTGACCGTTCATTCACAAAGGAGAAAGGTATATGCGTTACACATAGATTAGATATTTAGTGTCCGCATCGCTCCCTAAGGAGTGTAACAAGTCAGTACAAATGAAGGATTGTTGGCAAAACGCTTAGTGGTCAGGTTTAGTGGTAGGTGAAACTTACAAGCGTCTCGAGGGATTCGAGTTGTGAAACAAACAAATCACCAAAAGGCTGTACAAGTATTATAGTCTTGTGTAAGAAAGGGGTAACTATTGGGAAAAGTTAATAAAATATGAACAATGAATTGATTCACCCAAACACGCAAAGTGGTATTGATGGGATATCTGGACGTATATGGGTGGGTGGGTGGGCCAACACTACTGTACGTGTATGGGTGGATGCGTATCTAAATACCACTGTACGTGTATGCCCATTCACCCATACACGTACAGTGGTATGGATGGGATATCTGGACGTATATGGGTGGGTGGGTGGACCAGCATTACTGTACGTGTATGGGTGGGTGGGTGTGTAAATACCACTGTACGTGTATGCCCATTCATCCATACACGTGCAGTGGTATTGATGGGATACCTGGACGTATATGGGTGGGTGGTGGGCCAGCAGTACTGGACTTATATGGGTAGGTGGGTGACAAAATCATAGTTTTCTTAATAAAATAACTCATATTTTTTTGTTTCTTTGAAACACGTTATTCCAAATAGAGATAAAAAGTATGTATATATATATATATATATATATTCTATTTAATAATTCAATGAAATATAATGAAGTTTTGGAATTAACCATAACAGCAGTCTTAAAAAGTCTGCATTAAAATTTTTTACTACTTTAATATCAAAAATGTTCATAAAAAATAAGTATTTAAAACACAATCAAATAAGTACAGATAAAAATATCAATATGTACTGTTTGTAACGGTTCATTTAGATTACAAGTATATTTTTTGCTCTACTTCATATAACACTATTCAAATTGGGTTCGCTTTGCCCTGAGATTGAATATTCAACTCTCAGTTCACAGTCAGGACAGTATGTATGCGAATCTGACATTGATCCTTTGTTATTAGGTCGTAAGGAAAACAATTTTCAGCCAAACCTTTACTTGGGTTGTACCGTATATGCATTATTTGGGATAGAGAGGATATGTCAAATACATTTGATGTATAATCAGAAAAATAGAACAGTAATTTTTATCTACATTGTTTAGTGAAATGAAATGAAACGAAATGAAGCGAAGCGAAGTGAAGTGAAGGAATCTTATGGAATCCATAAAACATGGTTGTCATAAGATTATTCTATATTAATAAAAGAATAATGAACTGACCAAATCATCAATGAATGGCCTGCATAGATAAAACACAAATAAATGAAATTTGGTACAAGCCTTAAGCTCTAAAGGCACATTCAGGAACGATTTACCTCTCTGGCCTCGGGGTCAACTCCACGTGCTCTCAAAGTTGAATTTATATATAAACAGCTGTTTATTGTAAATATTGCTAGAATATTATGAAAGTGCAACTCTTCAAAGACTAAGCACAACCTCAAGTATTAAAATGCGTTTTAATGTAAAAAGTATATCTCTCATAATGGAACAAACGGTGGAAAGTCGATGCTTTGTTTTTAAGACTCATACGATTTTTTAGAGAAAAACTGTATTTGTTGTGGTCGTAAAGTCGCATATTCTTTTCAATTGTAGCTAACTTATATATTTACAGAAAAATGGAAAACGTACATGAACAGCTCTCATAATATAACATTTCGTTTATTTACAAGAGCAAAATCATGACCCAGATCACTAGTAATAATGTATATTTTTATACACTAAAGTTATTGATAGTCAGTTTTGTACGTTCGATTTCATTATAAGACTCGATGGGATGATCATTAGATTTAAAATATACATAGCAGGATAGTTCACTTATTTTTGTAAGTTTTTGATTCACCGTAAGAAATGAGTTGAGGCAAGATGACTAGGTTACGGACAACTTTTGAGGTTATGGAGAATACTATTGTAAGTATAGTATCATAAAAGATAAAATAAGTGTTCCCATGATATAAAAATATTCATATATTTATTTATAATATTTGCTATTAAAATAAAATATTACTACAATATGTTCGTAAAATATATGTAGTGTTGTTTTTAAAGAAACAGTTTTCTTTTACAGTTTTTCATATTAAAGAGTTGTAATCGATTGAGAGTGTACATAAATAATATTGTTTTTGTTTGAGATTGCTAGTTGAACCTTTATCTGCATTTTAAGGACAATCTTAAGCGTGAATTTATGGTACATTTACGATAAATTCGCGTCGAAACGTACAAGTCAAGACATCACCTTGGGATATTTACTTCTAGATATATGGTTTAAAAGTATATTCCTGTACGTATTTACCCATCAGCCCGAAAATGAGTTGAAAATAAATGTAATAAATAAATGTAAATGAACGAGTGTAAACATTACTAAGAAGTGATCCACATAGTATTGGCCTTAGTTATCTTTAGAAATAAGTAAGCTGTAAATTTTCAATATGTATATAGTACAACGTTTATTTCTTTCTCTTGTTTAATAATAATTGTATATAGATTTGTTTTTATTTTAGTTCATAGTTACTATAATTTTGAGTTTATATTAATTTAATTGTTGTTTTTTCAGTAAAACATTTTTTCGAAACATTTTTCTTTAGAAAATAAAATTATTAATAATAGTCTGACATTACCATTACATTAAACAATAGTAACAATTTTAACTTTAATATAGTAAACCAAAATATTCGTAGCCTGAGAAGCAATTTTGACCTGTTTCTTAGTGAATTAACTACTAGAAATTTGTTCCCGGATATAATAATTCTTTCTAAAATATGGATATCGCAACATGAAACATTTAGCTATGAAATTCCTAACTATGTAAGTTTTATAAAGGCAAATGAGAATTTTAGATCAGGGGGGATAAAAATCTATGTAAAATCAACAATGGAAGTAATTGATTGTTGTCCATTGAATTTTCAATCAGCTGACGTACTCAAATTAGAAATTAAAATGGATAAGCATTATTTTACTTTTATTGCTATTTATAGATTGCATAGTATGGGAAAAAATATGTTTTTAACTGAATTAGAAAATTGTCTTGAAGATAGAAACATTTTTAATATTAAAAAGAACTTGTTTTTAATAGGGGATATGAATATTAATATTTTGGATTCCAATATAATTACAGACGAATACAATACATTGTTATCAAGGAATGGTTTAGAATGTCTTTCTAAGGAGCCAACAAGAATTACAGAGAACACGTTATCTTGTATTGATCATGTCTTTGCAAGAATTGCAAACAGAGATAAGATAGATGTGGAGGTTTTGACTGTTGAGGCAAACGTAACCGACCATGTGCTGATAGTTGTCACAGTGTGTATGCGTGACCTTGAGCAAAGTAGACTACAACCGGAACATTCTGAACCTTCTGCTTATCGCATAGACTACATCAAACTGGCCTCTCTTCTTGATCAAACGCACTGGTTGGATGTTTATGCTCAGCAGGATCCTTCAATTGCTTTTGACATATTTTTTGACACTTTTCAAAATATAATAAATCAAAGTAAAGTAAATATATTGGAAAATAAAAATAAACTAAAAAAAATCAAGCCTTGGATGAATAATTTTATTTGCATGAAAATAAAAATTAAGAATAAAATTTATCAAAAGTTAAAAATACATCCTTTTAATGGAAAGTTAAAAGCATATTTAAAAAAATATAGAAATAAACTGCAAACACAAATAAGAGAACTAAAAGAATCTTATTATAAAAGGTGTTTTGAAAATTGTAATGGTGATTCTAGAGCTACATGGAGGATAGTAAATGAAGTAACTGGTCAAAAGGCAAAGAATCGATCTGAAATAAGTTTAAATATTCATGGTCACTTGATTAATGATCCAATTGCTGTAGCTAATGAATTTAATGATTTTTTTTCTTACTGTAGTTGATAGATTAAATATAAAAAGAGTACAGCCAGATAATTTTTATTCATTAGATTTTAAGAAATCTTTTATAAGTAAACAATATCCAGAATCCATGTTTGTAGATCATGTATGTAAAGAAGATTTGATAAAAGTTATAAATTCACTTAAAAATAAAATATCACCAGGTATTGACAATATTAGCTCATCACTAATTAAAAAAGTCTACCCTAAAATTATTGACATATTGTTATTTTTAGTAAATAAGAGCTTTGAAAAGGGTATTTTTCCAGAAAAACTTAAAGTAGCAGTAGTAATTCCACTACACAAAAATGGTTCAAGGCAGGATTGTAACAATTTCCGGCCAATTTCTCTGCTTTCTTCATTCTCCAAGATCTATGAGAAATTGATGAAAAAAAACTAGTCAAGTATCTTGAAAAAATCAGATTTTTTAGTTCTTCACAGTTTGGTTTTAGAGAGGGGTTAAACACTGAACTTGCCCTTCACAATTTTATAAGTAATGTTTATAATGGGATAAATATGAACAAAAAAGTAAGTGCAAGTTTCTTGGATATAAAAATAAGCTTTTGATTGTGTTGATCATGGTATACTTTTGAAAAAAACTATATAAATGTGGTATAAGAGGGGTGGTTTTTGATTGGTTTAAAAGTTATTTAGAAAATAGAAAGCAGTGTGTCAAAATTAAAAATTCATTTAGTTGTTTGGGTATAGTAAAATATGGCGTACCACAGGGGTCAGTTTTAGGGGCATTATTATTTTTAATCTACATAAATGATCTGTGTAATGCAAAATTTTATGGTGAACTAACATCCTTTGCGGATGACACTGCTTTATGCTATGTGAAAGATAATTGGAATGACATTGAGGAAGCTATGAATTTCGATTTTCAAGCACTACAGTGGTGGTTCTCTGAAAACCATATGTTGTTAAGTCCGGAAAAAACAAAATTTATCAACTTCAGTTTAAGACAAAGAGTCTTCTTTACAAATAAAATTATATACAATTGTACAAAATGCATATGTAGTAAGACATGCTGTACGGAGTGTGCTGTTATTGGGCAGGCAGACAATATTAAATATTTGGGAATTTTTCTTGATGAAGAGCTTAATTGGAAGGTGCATGTCCAGGATTTAAAAAATAAACTTAATAAAACGTTGAGATATTTTTATTTCTTAAAAAATATCTGTAGTTAACAAACATTGAGAGTAATATATTTTTCCCTTGTACATAGTAGAATAGATTACGGGCTCTTTTGTTGGGGTGGGACTTATGAATCAAATATTAGGCACATATTTATACAAGAAAAAAAGTTTATTCGAATAATTTGTAAGAAAGCAACAATGGAAGCATCATATCATTTATTTTTAAAACAACAGATTTTACCATTAAAATATATGTTTGTTCATAAAGTTTTAAAAATGTACTATGTAATGAAGAGAAGTTTGCCTGAAATTGTCGAAATACATAAAGTTAAGCTAAGAAAAAAGGATGTATTTATGGTTCCCAAACCAAATCTCACTTTCTATACAAAAAGTTATTTATTTCTGGGACCAAAAATGTTTAACTCAATACCAATTGTTCTGCAAAATTTGAAAAATATAAAATTATTTTCCAACAAAGTAAAAAATTGGTTATTAAAGCAAGAAAGTATAGATTACCTTGTAAATATTCAAGTTTAAAGCAATACACTTTCAAACATATTTTTATTATTCATTTATAATCGTATAAATTTTAATACCTTGTAAATACTTATTCACTTTATCATATATTTAATTCAGATAAAATAGTAAAGTATACATATTTGGTTAGTCATAAATTGTTTCGTTTTTATTTTGTTCCTATTATTGTATTATATAGCTATACTGTTAGGGTTAGGATAACATTAAATTTAGAGTTAAGGTTTAAGCTATTTATGTTTTTATATTAGTGTTTATATTTTGAAGAATTGGGATTTTTTATTTTAAATTAATATTGTTTGCTCTTGCGCATATTAAGATTTATTTGAAAAGAAGGAACCTCTTAAACAGGCATTGCCTTAGGAGGTCCTAGTATTTTCTTGAAATATGTAATTTATGAAAGGTTTTGTTCTAGTAGTATAAGTTTTATTTTGTTAACAGAGCAATTAAGAAGAAACCTTTTTATGTTTAAATGTAATTATATATATTTTATGTATACATTTCGAGAAAATAAATATATTCTTATTCTATAATAATATAAATGTTACTAAATAGCCAGGACCCTAGGGGACATAGCCTTTTATGGAACTAGAAACCTCACAAAAAACTTGTTAGAGAGAGAGAGAGAGAGAGAGAGAGAGAGAGAGAGAGAGAGAGAGAGAGAGAGAGAGAGAGAGAGAGAGAGAGAGAGAGAGAGAGAGAGAGAGAGAGAGGGAGAGAGAGAGAGAGAGAGAGAGAGAGAGAGAGAGAGAGAGAGAGAGAGAGAGAGAGAGAGAGAGAGAGAGAGAGAGAGAGAGAGAGAGAGAGAGAGAGAGAGAGAGAGAGAGAGAACGACTGACTTTTAGCTTTTTGTATAATCCAAACCACTTTGGTGTTGGTATGATTCTCCGCTAACAGGCGTCTGATATTCAATTCGTTTCTTTGAATGACATAAGAACTCAGGCTACCACCCAACACGGACACTCCAGACTTCTCTAAAAGTACACAACTGATTGCCTTTGAGCGGTCACCAAGTTGGTATTAAGGCTTGTGAAAATAATTTTTATTTTGAACATAAATTCAACGTACGGTGTTTATTTTTAGTTTATCTTCAAATATTGAAATCAGGTTTTGGACATGGGGTCTAGAATTGAAATATTATTTTATCAGCTCATTTTTTTGGAAAATACGCCCCCCTTCTCCTGCCATATATAGTATGTAGGTAAGTCTTAGATAAAAAGACTTGGTTACAACTTGTCGTTACTTTACAGAAAACAAGTTGCCCGTTGAAACGCCGTCACTGAAGGTGTGGACGAGGGACCAATGGAATGCCCTCCCACCTGTGGAGAGTTCACCACCTCTCGCCCATCCCATCAACTTCATAACTTTCACCCACACACAAACACCACCATGCAACAGTCTCGAACAGTGCGTGCCCATCCTAAAAGATCTCCAGAAGAAACACATAGAACAAGGGATGACGGACATCCAGTTCCAGTAAGTAATAGACTTTTACCACAGTTTAGAAAATAATGTACTTTTTTGATATTGAGAAAAAAATTTTAAGGGATTCATTTAGATTAGTTTTTAAGTTTCTTCATCACAAAAATATATAAATAAGGAAAAATCTGGAAATATCACATTTCATCTCTTGATATCAATAATAATTATTCAGTAAAGCATTTTCATCCCTAAACATTTTGTAAATAATTTGAATTAAAATTTAGGCACTTTGAAATACTCTAAAATGCTGTTAGTATGCTATTGTTTTTTGATATATGTTACAGTGTAATAATTGGATTTACTAACTGCATTAAAACATGTATATTTTAAAATAATTACTATGTTTATATACTATATATACTGTGTTGAATCACGCAGAATTCAACAAAATTTATTTGCAACAGACCAACATTGTCAACTTGAACCTTAGTTAAAAACTATATTTTTAAATTGTAATAATGATGGAGTATTTGATAGGGTAGACTAAGATTGTTGGGGATTTTCCATAATTTCGTGAAGAAAATTTGCACGATATTCGACTTGGTACAAACCACGTCCTTTTCAAGTATTAATTATAAATTACATGAAGTTATCCTATGCTGTTGTAGTTTGACTTATAATAAAAAGTACTTATAAGTTATAGCCCACACGCTAGCCTGTGTTGCAACTATGAGTAAAAAACTTAACTTCAAAAAAATCACGAATACACATATAAATATCAATCCTATAATCAATAAAAAAAATCAAACACAAATAAATTCAATAAAATTCTCACGTCACATCCGTGCTGACTACATAAAAGCAGCGAGGACAGAATCTGTGCTCGCTGCATAAAAGCGACCAAGCTTACGGACTCTAGAAAGGGGGCCAATTCACCCACGAATGCGTATTTGTGCATGCTTTCACGTTAAGCTGAAATTAAAGGTGTAGCTAATTCATAAGTTGTTTAAGTTTAAGAAAAAAGTAAACATCACAATGAGTTTATAGGTTAGTATGCGCTGTCTGCACTATGCAGGCTGTACCTTTAACTACTTTTTATTATAGGACCTAAGCATTAATTTTACTATAGTAAAATTGATGGCATAAGTCAACTTACAATATCATAGGTTAATTAGATCTAATTGGATTGTATACTGAAAAATTTAATGTATAGAAATTCGAAACGTCTCGCAGGATTTCTTCACGAAATAATGGAAAATAACGAAAAATCCTTGTCTACTCTAAAGACTGTATTTGGAACGCTGTAAGTCGTATATAAGCTGTTGTATGTGCAACATTAAAGTTTTGGTAGATGTTAGAGGAGTACAATATTAACAGATAACACGTCGTTATACCATAGCTGAAAGTATATAGGCTCAATAATGTTCTAAAATCTATTTAATCCTTTATTCAAACTTTACTTAACGAAACATTAGTGAGGAAGGAGAAAAGTAGTTATAGAGTGATTGTAGGTAATTAAGTAGGCCTAGTTATTTTTTAATCAATTAATTATTTTGAATTTTATCTTATGCATATTTAGTGTGTAAGGTGCTTGGGATGGAAGTAACCCTATCAAGGAGAAAGAAACTAATGAAAAACAAGTTAATACAGATTTTAAAAAACATCCTAAGAATATTCCACTAGAATCAGTTTAATCTGAAGTTGAACTGTTGTCTGATATAGAGGTAGTGTGTAGCTGGATGGTTGGAGGGGGAGGCAACGCCTACGAGGGTAGGGGCTGGTACACCACAACTGTCAATACAGAACCTAAGGACCTGCCCTTCCAAGGAAAGACACTTAATATCGCCTTCATAGGAAACTATCCAGGTAATAAATGGAGAGATATACTAACTAAAACCTAAGTTTTATAGAATCTATATTTAACTTGCCGACAGCCCTTGCTTCGCTACGGGGTGGTTCTCTACACTTGCTAAACCATCCCTCCGTTGTTCACTCTAAATCATCACACAAACATAAAACCCCAGCCCGCTGCCGTTCTCTTAGATAACAAAGTTTGATAGTCTAGAAAATCCTATTAGTCTACTTTAAAGGGATGCATAGTAGTGCATTAATTTAAGAGTTAGTAGAAATGACTTTATATTTTTCACAATGAAAACCAATTCAGCCAAGTTTTTGAGTCAAGTGTATGTTTCTTTGTATCAGCTGTTAAAAAATAAATAAATAAATTTTTCCAATGTTACTCTTATGGAGAAAAGGAAACATTCAAGGGTGGTTTCTTCTCTTAGGAGTGGAATATATGAGAAATAGTTTCTTATTGGGTCTCTATGATACTGTACAAAAGATAATTTTCCTCTAAATATCATCAAAATCTATTCAGTAGTTACTGATATTTTGTGGTGAGTGAATATATAGGTTTTGTATTTTACATATTCACTAATTAATGAATTATTTGAGCAGCTTTGTTTGATACCTTTTAATATCACTCTAATATCTTATCTGCGAAGACGAGATAATTATTTTTTTTAACGTAATGACTTGTTTAGCACGAAGGTGGTAATGCCTTGTTTAGCATGAAGGTAATGCCTTGTTTAGCATGAAGGTAATGACTTGTTTAGCATTAAGGAAATGACTTGTTTAGCATGAAGGTAATGACTTGTTTAGCATGATGGTAATGACTTGTTTAGCATGAAGGTAATGACTTGTTTAGGATGAAGGTAATGACTTGTTTAGCATGAAGGTAATGACTTGTTTAGCATGAAGATAGTAGTTACGTTTTAGCATGAAGGTAATGACTTGTTTAGCATGAAGGTAGTAGTTACGTTTTAGCATGATGGTAATGACTTGTTTAGCATGAAGGCAATGACTTGTTTAGCATGAAGGTAGTAGTTACGTTTTAGCATGAAGGTATTGACTTGTTTAGCATGAAGGTAATAACTTGTTTAGAATGAAGGTAATGACTTGTTTAGCATGAAGGTAATGACTTGTTTAGGATGAAGGTAATGCCTTGTTTAGCATGAAGGTAATGCCTTGTTTAGGATGAAGGTAATGACTTGTTTAGCATGAAGGTAATGACTTGTTTAGGATGAAGGTAATGCCTTGTTTAGCATGAAGGTAATGCCTTGTTTAGCATGAAGGTAATGACTTGTTTAGCATGAAGGTAGTAGTTACGTTCTAGCATGAAGGTAGTAGTTACGTTTTAGCATGAAGGTAATGACTTGTTTAGGATGAAGGTAATGCCTTGTTTAGCATGAAGGTAATGCCTTGTTTAGGATGAAGGTAATGACTTGTTTAGCATGAAGGTAATGACTTGTTTAGGATGAAGGTAATGCCTTGTTTAGCATGAAGGTAATGCCTTGTTTAGCATGAAGGTAATGACTTGTTTAGCATGAAGGTAATGACTTGTTTAGAATGAAGGTAATGACTTGTTTAGCATGAAAGTAATGGTTTAGCATGAAGGTAATGACTTGTTTAGCATGAAGGTAATGACTTATTTAGCATGAAGGTAATGACTTGTTTAGCATGAAGGTAATATGTTACGTTTTAGCATGAATGTAATGACTTGTTTAGCATGAAGGTAATGACTTGTTTAGCATGAATGTAATGACTTGTTTAGCATGAAGGCAATGACTTGTTTAGCATGAAGGTAATAACTTGTTTAGCATGAAAGTTATGACTTGTTTAGTATGAAGGTAATGACTTGTTTAGAATGAAGGTAATGACTTGTTTAGCATGAAGGTAATAGTTACGTTTTAGCATGAAGGTAATGACTTGTTTAGCATAAAGGTAATGACCTGTTTAGCATGAAGGTAATGGTTTAGCATGAAGGTAATAACTTGTTTAGCATGAAGGTAATGACTTGTTTAGCATGGAAGTAATGACTTCTTTAGCATGAAGGTAATGACTTGTTTAGAATGAAGGTAATGACTTGTTTAGCATGAAGGTAATATGTTACGGTTTAGCATGAATGTAATGACTTGTTTAGCATGAAGGTAATGACTTGTTTAGCATGAAGGTAATGACTTGTTTAGCATGAAGGTAATGCCTTGTTTAGCATGAAGGTAATGACTTGTTTAGCATGAAGGTAATGACTTGTTTAGCATGAAGGTAATGATTTCTGTAGCATGAAGGTAATAGTTATGTTTTAGCAGTATTTAATACAAGTTATCAATATTATTATTAAATTAGTTATTTTTTCTTTGTTTTTAATAATTTATTACTTAATCATTATTATTAGCACATAATTTTAGGTCAGGGCCATTGTAATAAATATACGTATGACACCAATGCAACAGCTGATATTTATATAAACAGCTGCCAAGACCAGTATTATGAAAGGTTTTCTTAAAAGATTTCATTACAATAGTGTAGTGTCTATTTATGGAGCCAGGGGATTAAGTATTAAAAATTATACTGTGTTATGATTACATACCTATCATAATAATTTACTTATGGTGTGAAAAGCACTATTTTATTATACAAAATATGTTTAAATGAGGAACTTCGTTGAAAAAATAAATAACAAAAGTTTAAAAAATTAGTAGGTCTAGTAGAAAAAGGGTTATAAAATACAGTCTTGGGATAAGTTTTTTTATTTCAGTTACGATATTCAACTTTTATGATAGCTAAAATGTGTTAATTTAAGCCTCAATCCTAATATTGCATGGTAAAAGATGCTTGTTATATCAATTTCTCAATACCAAAAGTAACCGTTTTAAAATATTTGAGGTCCATAGATTATAAATGGCTGATATTACGGGAAAAATACAAAGTATATAAATATATATAAAAATATATAATTACATTTTATAAAAGAAATAGTATATTTCATAACAAGAGTGGAAAGTGGGGTTTTGCATGTTCGAGACCATATGTTTGAAGTGCGAGACTTGTCGGGCACTTCAAATGGTCGAGAACATACAAAACACTTTCACTCGAGTTTTGAACGATACTTTTCACTACACTACGGAATAAAAACTCATTTTTGGAATGTTAACTGTTTATTAAATTAGAAACATGTTTTAAAAACAAGTGTTGTTGAATGTGGAAAATTTTCGGTTGTAAACAATGTTACTTTCGGTAGTAAACAATAGACAGCTGTTGAAAATATGATGTTTCGCAGTTTTTAAACACAAAACGAAAACAGCTAAACTCATAGTAGTGTAGTGAAAAGATTATTAAATCATAATCACAATCATTTGTTGCTTTTGACAATTTTAACAATTAATTGCATAAGCTAACAATATAAATAAAAAAATGTGTTCCATTAGTGTTCAAATAAATAAATAAAAAGAGATATATAGTATTCCATTAAAAAACACTAAATTGTTCTCCATTTTGGCAAACGGCTTTTTTAAAAATTTTTTTTTACATATTTTTATTAAAGAAGCAAAATGATATGAAGTTCCCCATTTAAAGTTCCCTATTTCTCTGCAGGTTTAAAAGATCCACATGGTAAATCACCCTGTATATTACCAATTATTTGTGATGGCATTTACACGTCCCAATGTACCAATAATGTCATTCACACTTGAGCGTGTTTATTAAACTATTTTCACTTAACAATATGATATTGTATGTGACAAGATATATCACATTACTATTTAATAATTCGGTCAGTAATAAGAACAGATTAAGTTTATTCAAAAGACCAGAATACCAGTAAGTCCATTGATGTAGAACTAAAAATTGATGTAAATAAAAAATGATTTACAGCTGGTGATTTACATGATCAGCTTGTGATTTACAAAGCTCTCTCTAATAAAACAAACATATGGTGACCTTGATATAAAATGCCTAAACTTTACCCTTGATTATAACATACACTTAGTATTCATTGACTGTGTTGAACATAATAAATATTCTAGAAATTAAAACGTTACTTTGAAAAATTAAGGTTTTTGAAGTTCTTTTTCGATTTCACGTTAGTTAAAAAAAGTCGGAAAATAATCTCATAAATGTTTAAGGATAGGTGACATGTCGTGAACATATCACAATATATCAAGTTAAAACGATTGTAAGGATATCATGACAAATTTAACCCAATATTTGATCAGATTTTATTTTAGAATGATGATTTGTTTTTATTACTTCAGACAGATATCCACCTGAAGAGATTTTTAAAACAGCGGGTGAATTACTGCAAATAGGAAATAAGCAGGAAATGTATCATGAGGATGTAAAATTTGTGCTTCACCACATAGAAAAGCCACCAAAACAAAAAAAAGAGCCAAAACAACCTAAACTACAACAGACAAAGAAAACGGAAGAAGAAAAACAAGAGGAATCGATTAAACGACGGGAATTGTTTTATAATTTCAAACACGCATCGAAGGTTACAGAAGACGAGCAAGGGGATTGATAGCAACCGAGAAACATATAACTACAGTATGTTACACAAAATAAGTTATTGTAATAATCAGAAAATTATGTTTAATTTGAGTAATTATTTTTGAATAAATTTTGTTTAAAGCAGAAATAAATAGTGAGTTAGTTACAAACACAGTATTAACTCTCGACTTGACTTATTTATAGTATTAAAAGAGATAACAGTTGAATCTTTAGTGACCAAGATTTGTAACTACACAGTTTTATTTGAGAAAACGCAGTATATAGTATGATTTTATTGATCCATATTACTGTATCACAACCTGATTAACATTCCTACACCAATAGCTATTTCAACGATACTGTTACATAAAGAATGGTTTCTGTAACTTTTCCAGGATAGCAGGAAATATTGCAGATCTACATAAAGATGTATGTATATAGAACACCCTCTTATTGAAATATACTTTTGTGATGGATGTATAAATAAATAGGATTTTGGCCATTTTAAAAAAATAAAATAAATATATTTAAATTTATTACAGTTTACATTTCCATATCATTTTCTATGTAATTTGTATATACATAATTATCTTTACCTAAATTTCTATTTTCGTACTCAAGCCACTCTAAATTTTCATTTCAGCGTTTTTAATTTGCAATTTATATTAATTACTTAATTGTAAGGCAGATTTGAACTATAAAACAATCATATCAAGTAAATAATCACAGAGGCAATTGAAAGTTCAACTTTAAGAATATATAATCCAATGTAAACAGGTACACACAAAAGACAGTTTTCAACTGCTACATGTAACTAATAATATAAACCTTCAATAATGTGCCAAAGGAGCTAAACAACTAATAAACATCTTTTTGTTAAGGAGACGCCGATCTTCAATATATTGGCTAACATGAGAGGCGAATGAATGTGATGAGTGTAGTCATTGTTACTAACTAAGGTTGATTGTTTATTTTAAAGAACCATATATTAATAGTTCAGTAGCAAAGGCAACTAAGGGACTTAAAGCTTATCATATCAGTTCCCTCCCCGTACACCTGAGCACTGGCATAGACACCCCAGACTTCGCTAGAAGTGTCCACGTCGATGACAACCATTTAGTGGTAACCAGGAGAATATTAAAGAGGTCTGAGAAGAATCCTATCGCTTTCAACCTCCACAATACTTAATATAAATACATACAATGTTTAAGTATCATATAAACACAATATGTATTTATAGTAAAAAATAACAAATAATCAAAAAATGTTATATTTAAACATATTTGTAAGTGTGAGAAAAATTGATACAAGTAAATAATATAAAATACCTTTAAAAATTAATAAAAAGAAAAAAATACAATTAACACTCAATACTACATTGATGTAGGATCACATAAAAAATTATAATTTTAAACTAAATTACTTGTCAATACAAAGAATTTCACAAAGAGAAAATAATTATAACAGTACGAGAAACAGAAACATACAGAGAAACAATTTTATAACAATGAGATTAAGCAAGGCTATCGAATTCAGTGAAAAGTATTATGAAGTGTTAAGAGTCGGTATGTGGGGGTATTAAGTAGAGACAGTGTAGTCAGTACCTGCAGACCCACCCTCAACGTATTCCTGGTGGAACAGTTGAGAAAAATATGTGTCAAAACCGATGCTTTTTGTGAGTAGATGTTAACTAGTTCTAATCAATATTTGTCTAACTGTGAGCAGTCCGATTCCATAAATAACGAAGTGGAAGGATGAAGCATATGATAATTTTGCTGTAGATTTTTAATGATTATTAATTTTTATTTATGGTTTTATAATATAAACCAACAAACATCTCTTGCTATGTAAAACTGATTGTTTAAAATATCACATTATTGCAATACAAATTGAAAGTCCAAACTACCAGCGAGTGTATTTCACAGACACGTTGATGACGAGGAGAGGGTAGAACAGCCTGGGAGAACGACCACTTTGCCTTGGTACATACAAGAGTAGAGGTGTCATCAACCAAACCAAGGAAACAGAGACGTGCAATATTGAGTCTAAAAATAGGGATTGTAGTTGGAAAACCTCCAGTGTATGAAACTGATTCATGTCAAGAATTTTAAATGCTAAATAACATAACAAGTCAGTTAAAATATAGTATTATACATTAAATGCGTTAAAAAAAAATATGTGACACTCCGTTTACTTCACACATTTTTTTATAAATTATGGAACAGTATTTTTTTTTATAAATTACCATACTGTCCATACTGAAATATACAGGGTGTACCTGAAATACTTGAACAAACTTCAGGACGTTGTTCCTGGGGTGAAAACAAACTAACAAGTTCTTATTAACATATGTCCTAATATGCATCGTTTTCTCTCTTTCTGTACGTCTATGTTTTTTTACATTATAATTTCTTCCTCAGCAACCATAAAAGGTAGAGTGTTGACATTTGGTAAGTATACTATACTAGCAATACTCTATTTCAAAAAGAATTGAAAAAAAAATCGTCGGAAATTTTCAAAATGGTGGCTAGTTAAAAACTTTGATGTTAAATTCTGTTAAAACTACACCCTGTATAAAAAACACACAAAGACAACAATTTTAGAAAAATAATGATAAAAGTAACGATGCCTTATTTATTGAAAACAAACAAGAAATTCACATTTTGTGATAATTTATTTAGCCTAGTTACACTTGAAGAACAACACTTCCCGTGTAACAAACTAGATTTAAGAAAATACAAAAAATTATGCATTTATTGTTTGTTTTCGATAAATAAGGTAAATGCTCTCTAGGCCTACCTTTCAAACACTCTACCTATTATGGTGGCTGAGGAAGAAATTACGATGTAAAAAACTTAGACGGACAGACAGACAGAAAACTGTTCATATTAAGACTCATGTTTACAAGAATTTTTTAGTTTGTTTTGACCCCAGGAACAATGTCCTGAAGTGTGATAGAGTTTTTTAGTTACACCCCTTTAAATATTTATGAGAAATCAGACTAAACACAATAAAAGTTGTATGAAATAGCAAAATCTATGTAGAGAAAAATAATATTAACAATGGCAATGAGCATGACAACACTAAAATTATTCACTAGCAATAACAACTTAATAAATAACATGGAAACACAAATAACAAACAATAACAATTAAAACATAATAATAAGTTTAAATATGGCATGTGAATGAATGAGCCTTATGTAATAAGTAAATAATAGAAAATAATTAATCCAAGTATAATTTTGTTCAGGTTATAGAGTTTTAAAATTTAGGTAAACTCAGATATATTAAATTAATTGAAATATACTGAACTGCTGGTAAAAAAACCAACTCCAAAACCTTCCTTTGTGCATTTTAAACCAAATCATAAAAAATGTGGGTAAATAATCTGTATTTTTGACAAATAAATTGAATTGAATTGAATTGAATATTGAATTTAATACATAATATTGAAATCTGCAATAAGACATAATAATATAAATTTGGTTGTATACAATACTTGATTACTACAGTACACTAATGAAATAAAACAACAATATTCTGATGTATTTCAAACATATAATTCATATTTTTTTCTAATTTTACAGTTTTAAGACTATCAGCCACAAAAAAAGACTACATTTCAGCATCTTAGTGAAATTTTAAACAATCGTATTAAGATTTAAGCCTTTAATGTGTTATTTTACTTGTTATACAATTGAATGAAACTTACGGTGGTATTGATCCTCCCACCCATTCATACACGTACAGTGGTATACTCATCCACCTACCCATACATGTACAGTACACTGGTGTAGCCCATCCACGTACTCGTACACGCACAGTGTCATTGACCCATCCACCTACCCCCATACACGTTCTGCGGTATTGACCCTCCCACCCACCCATACACTACAGTGATTTTTACCCTGCCACCCACCCATACACGTATGGTGGTTCTATATATGGTGTACGCCAGACAAAACTCAGATTCAAAACCATCCTGTGACACATACTGCCTTCAAATAAATCTGGAGGAAAAAACGTTACCATATTATTTTACAAACAATAAATTTAATTGATTTATGAAACAGAATGACTGAAGTATATTGACTTTCATACCTAGAATACGAAAAAATACTAAAGCGCTTTAATTATGCATTTATTTTGGCAATTTTTTACAGTGTTGTGGCCAAGAATATTATATCGACAATGGCAAAGGTTGTGGCTGTTTTCCAGTATTCACAAATTTTCGGATATAAACAAAGTTACAGAAAAAAAGGAAAATAAACACCTTTTATTCACTTCTCTTACAGCTTTCATTGTAACCATCCAAATTTTCGTGTATCTAGATGCTTTTAATGTATGAAACACATATAGAAGTTTAATGAAGGATTAGGAAGCTCTTTGTCTTCGTAAACACATTAAAGATTCGTTTATCAGCTCAACTGAGCCTTAAATCTATCTATTTTTATTTTATATAAAGTAACTTTGTGTATAGAGTATTGACTGAAACATTATTGATTAACATTTTACGTAAAATATTATGAATTTTACAGAACCTCCTAGAAGTAAACTGTTTATTTTTTTCGCAGAATAAAAAATGATACTATTTGCTTAGCTGATTGAAAACTCTCAGTTAAGGCGGGGCTATGTGCTATAAAGGAAATACTGAAATATTTTTGTCAATTTACGTGTCTTACGCCTGATTTTTGCAGGACTCAAAAATAGTAGATGTTAGGCACTCAAATTATACTATGGATAAAATCCGCCCTATGATATTTAAAAGTCCTCTTTTTTTATTTTTATTCTTACTCTTGGAATTGATACAGCAGAGAGAAAACTAAATGATTATTACTCAGAACTGTGCATTGATCAGAAGTTAGAAAAGAAAAAAAGAAAAAAATCAGTATCTATTTTCACTTTATTAATAAACCATGTCGTTTGTGATAAATATATTCTTAAATCAAAATACATTGTTTAGTAATATAGTTGGTTAAATATCATCAACTGTATACGATAAGTGTTTTCAGTTTGGCACTAATCAGAGAAAAACAAGTTATGAAAGGGATCAGGTCATTTGCAAATAAGATATTAAGCTATTAATGTAATTTCATTTCTTAAAGAATAGTCAGCCTTAGTTTGTTAACCAACACCTATACCACAGCACGTGTATGTTTTGCTCTCCCGTCTACCGTCCACCCACCTACACTACGCGGGTAGCCCAAGACATCTTAGGTGGCTACCCACCAACATTCCCTGATACGCACTCATTCAGAATCCATATCTAAGAGTTGGTGTCTTAAGATTACAAAAATATAGACCAAATATTTTTAAAACTATTCAGATAAAGTCAAGTTTAATCTGCACAACAAGTTTAATATGATTAGTTTATCAGAGATAAATTATATTAATGAAGGATAATTCATTACTGTGACTTCAGCTGGAGAACTCATCCTACGTAACCTGATGAGAGGCAGTTCGATTCACTGTACTTTAATTAGAGTCTTACTCGACTGAAGATAATATTCAAGTATAGCAATCCTTGACCCAGCATTAATTAGCGGTGTCTAAGTCGATGACAAACATCGAACCAACCTGAGCTGAACCACTTCAAGATCTCATTAACTTCAATCACTTAGGCTCCTTGACTAAAATAATTGGACAACAACACTACGCTACAAGAATTTTCTCAGTAATGCTTAATTAAAGTTCTATTTAATAAATGAAACTATTCTCGGAATCTGTATGATATCATAGCCAATCATATATTTATATCATTTTTCAAAATAAAAATGTTGTTGAATTTAACAGCCCTTTTGTTTTTGTTTAGTGTACATTATTTTAGGTGCACATTATAAAATGTGTAAATTTTAAGGATTTTCATTTAGCTTTAATTACTTAAAAAAAAGTTAGAAGTTGTTTGGATCATATTTAAATTTGTTATATTAATTTAAAATTATGACTTTTCTATAAATAGTATTGCAATGGTAGATTGTGTGATAGAACAGAGAAGAAGGAAACAAAGGCCTCATCCAACAGTACACTCAATAAATGATGAATGGCGAAGTTAGGACTATACAGTCCTCTCTTCCACTTAACCACGATGTGTGTCGAGTAGTTATTTCTCCTGTTTGCCATGCGATGTCAGGGCTAGCACCTAGTCAGTTCAACCTTCATTACCCCCAATCCTCATGGTTAATGTAGTAATTATTACTACAGATGTATAAAGATGTAGATAAGTTTTAGTCTACATTTAACTGCCACCCAGGCCTTCACTGCGGCCATATTAAAGCGACCTCTGTATCGTTTTCTCTGTGGTTATAGAAAAATCGATACTGTATTGTAAAAACTATCAAGGCAAAATCTATACGAGAAAGAATACGTTAGTTATTCTTTAAACGTCTAAAATTACTTTTTGAATGAAATGTAGCAGTTGAATAGTGTATGTATTTAAGAGAGTTTTATTGTTTTTGAAACTTGTTTTAAATTTCTCATAATTACTTGAATGTTTCAAATTCAGTGTTTTAAATTAACAAACACGTAAACAATTAAAAAATCGGGTTTGAAGTTATTTTGTATGCATGCGTGCGTGTATTTTAGTTTTTTTATCATTAATTTGGTTTCCACAAAAATGAAGCTATTTTTATGAAAACAGAAGATTAGAAAAATCAGAACTTATAATTATTATAGAGTTGGTGGAAAGGATGCGACAAAAGTAATTTTTTACTTGTTTACATTGCTTATTGACCTTAAGAAACTGGATATTTATAATTGGTCCTCACTACCATTCCACAGCAATGTATAAATATCCCAGAACACTTATACAGTACTACACCCACACCATTCTCTCTTGATCTACCGACGACCCACGGTATTGCCACAGACTCCATCGTTGAGATGGGGTTGGCATGTAAAAGAAGTCAAGATGTATCAGGCATTACATATGTTCCCTACATTAATAATGGTCAATGTGGTCACGCAATGACCAGCTCCTGAGTATGGGAACAATTAATTAAAATGCCTTGAAACATTTATACTGACACAAAACTTCACGTAAACTAAGTTAAGATGAATATTACACAAGGCGTTTCAAAACTTTCGCTATAAACTTTAGATTATTATTACATAGACAAAAAGGAGCTGTAAAACGATATGTCAGTAATTGTCTATCTATTTTCATTTACTGTCTGTCTGTATGTACGTATTTTTTATTTAAAAAAATCATATTTTTCAAAATACTCAATTAAATTTAACCAAATGCAAGCAAGCTCTTTATTACAATCATATTTATAAATGAAAAGGGTTTGGTCAAGTTTGTCTAATAAATTTAAAACTGACGGCCATTGAAACTATTTAAATGAAAAAAACTCAAAAACGTAATAACTTTATTAAAAAAAATACTAATATTTCTTTTTTAGACGATATTACAACAAATGTAATGGTATATTAAGTTTTTACATTGAATAAAATATAACTGAATTATTGTTTCTACCGAATGAACTAACAGATCAAAAATGTATTAAACTATTTGAAATGTGTTAGTTTACATTAGATCTGTTTTTGGAAATTCACTAATCCATATATTGTTATTAATTTTTTAAGACAAAAATTAAAGAATTTATATCCAAGTACGTCCATTAAAACCTTTGCAGATAATTTTAATTAAATTTGATCCATTGTTGAGCTGTTGCTCATTCTGGAGAAACTGAGGATTTGTACGGTCCAACTAATATTGCAACAATTCAGTTGTTTTTTATTTAATATCAACACTTAATACTCCATTACATTTGATCCTTTCTTGAGCTGTAGCTCATTCTGGAGAAACTGAGAGTTTGTACGGTCCATCTAATATTGCAACAATTTAGTTGTTTTTTATTTAATACCAACACTTAATACTCCATTACATTTGATCCATTGTTGAGCTGTTGCTCATTCTGGAGAAACTGAGGATTTGTACGGTCCAACTAATATTGCAACAATTCAGTTGTTTTTTATTTAATACCAACACTTAATACTCCATTACATTTGATCCATTGTTGAGCTGTTGTTCATTTTGGAGAAACTGAGGATTTGTACGGTCCAACTAATATTGCAACAATTCAGTTGTTTTTTATTTAATATCAACACTTAATACTCCATTACATTTGATCCTTTCTTGAGCTGTAGCTCATTCTGTAGAAACTGAGGATTTGTACGGTGCACCTAATATTGCAACAATTCAGTTGTTTTTTATTTTATACCAACACTTAATACTCCATTACATTTGATCCATTGTTGAGCTGTTGCTCATTCTGGAGAAACTGAGAGTTTGTACGGTCCATCTAATATTGCAACAATTTAGTTGTTTTTTATTTAATATCAACACTTAATACTCCATTACATTTGATCCTTTCTTGAGCTGTAGCTCATTCTGTAGAAACTGAGGATTTGTACGGTGCACCTAATATTGCAAGAATTTAGTTGTTTTTTATTTAATACCAAAACTTAATACTTCTTTACATTTAATCCATTGTTAAGCTGTTGCTCATTCTGGAGAAACTGAGAGTTTGTACGGTCCATCTAATATTGCAACAATTTAGTTGTTTTTTATTTAATATCAACACTTAATACTCCATTACATTTGATCCTTTCTTGAGCTGTAGCTCATTCTGTAGAAACTGAGGATTTGTACGGTGCACCTAATATTGCAAAAATTCAGTTGTTTTTTTATTTAATACCAACACTTAATACTCCATTACATTTGATCCATTGTCGAGCTGTTGCTCATTCTGGAGAAACTGAGAGTTTGTACGGTCCATCTAATATTGCAACAATTTAGTTGTTTTTTATTTAATATCAACACTTAATACTCCATTACATTTGATCCTTTCTTGAGCTGTAGCTCATTCTGTAGAAACTGAGGATTTGTACGGTGCACCTAATATTGCAACAATTTAGTTGTTTTTTATTTAATATCAACACTTAATACTCCATTACATTTGATCCTTTCTTGAGCTGTAGCTCATTCTGTAGAAACTGAGGATTTGTACGGTGCACCTAATATGTCAACAATTTAGTTGTTTTTTATTTAATTACGCAAACTTAATACTTCTTTACATTTAATCCATTGTTGAGCTGTTGCTCATTCTGGAGAAACTGAGAGTTTGTACGGTACACCTAATATTGCAACAATTTAGATGTTTTTTATTTAATACCAAAACTTAATACTTCTTTACATTTAATCCATTGTTAAGCTGTTAGCTCATTCTGTAGAAACTGAGGATTTGTACGGTGCACCTAATATTGCAACAATTTAGTTGTTTTTTATTTAATACCAAAACTTAATACTTCTTTACATTTAATCCATTGTTAAGCTGTTAGCTCATTCTGTAGAAACTGAGGATATAAGTACGGTGTACCTAATATTGCAACAATTTAGTTTTTTTATTTAATACGAAAACTTGTATTAGTATCGTTTGAAATAAGTCTTCATTGTAATTTTTCAATGAAATTGATTCTGATTGAGTTATTCTAAATTAAATATTACTTACACTTAGTTTGTAGTTCCTTTTGGTCTATGGAACATTTCCTAAAGTTTGTAGCAAGAGCTTTGAAACGTATATTTAACTAAGAAATCCTAATTTAATGTATTAGAATTATCACAATAAAATTACTTTATATTTAAGAATCATACACTAAATCAACCCTGAATGTTTGTACATTAAAAGTTGCAAGCACATCTTATTATATATACTCTTTAATGTGTACATTTATTGGTTATAATAATACAAAAGTATGCTGAAGAATGTTATTGTCAAATTTGAAAATGTAACATATTTTACGGAGAAACATATTTTTTACCAGTAAGTGTTATTAATATATAGTAGAACTAATAACTGAATTATTAGAAAGAGGAGTAATAAATAAGGTCCCTTTATATATATCAGTATTGAAAAGCTAGATCATGATTATTACATTTAACACCTATTTCATATGCAGGTTAAGAGAGAATTTTTTATACATGTTTAACTAAGAGTAGTTATTTTCTTTTAGTATCGTAATTTTCCTTGACAGATTACTCATGTTCTATAAGCACTAAGGTTTCTATTAAGAAGCTTACGTAACTAAAATGTTGGCTAGTTAAGTTTTAATTTAAACTCGTTTAGTTTCGTAATTTTGTTACATATATTCATTGTTAATTAAAACAATTCCTAACCCTAGTTCCTAACTGTGCTTAAGGTTCTCAGTTCGATCCCAATCAGAGTCAATACATTTTGAGAAGGATCAGCTGATAACCACCGGCTGTTCATTTGTCATTGGGCTATTAATTAATGACACTTTCTAAGGAATAGTCGGCCTTAGTTTGTAACAATGACTACATTCGTTCATCTACACTCATCACACTCATTCGAAATCCATATTCGCCCATATCTTGACGATCGGCGTCTTATGAATAAATAAAAGTAAATAAATAAATAAATAAGCAATTTGTGGAATATTAAAGTGTGATGGAGTACATATAGACATTATTAATGCTATGTTTATCGTATGTAGAGAAAAATAAACTGTACAGCTTAAAAGTTTCCTAATATTTGAAAATAAAAATTGAGCAATTCTATATAAAATACTTTATTCATAATTAAGAAGGTAAATGAGAGTTGTAGGAGGTAGAATTGCTGCTGAAAATTAAACTCGATTCAACTTTGATCGACTGGAAGAAAGCTCCTTCTAAATCACATTTTCGTGTCTACAACAGCTCGGAATTCCGTTAGATCCTCAGTAAATTACATTTCTTTAACATGGAAAGTCATTTTCACCCAACCTCATGGCAATGGGATATCACTTAATGGTGCATAATTTGGTTTTACTACTCTCAGATTCTTATGAACACTGTCAGGTTCACATTTAAACACATTTCAGGGAGTATTTTCATTTGTCACAATGAGAGATAATTTGTTATTTAGTTATATATGTGTCAAAATATAATTTATTCAACACCGTTTTTCATCAAATGATGTATTTGGTACCATATATTTTCTCTTCAGTGAACAAGTCCTTGACTATATTTTTAACTAAATCAAATAAATTAGTATAACCATAAAACGTCACTATATCCTCCTTTTACTACTAACTGACGTAACTAAACCGGAATACGGAGCCAGTACTCTACATGCATTGTGACAAGTAGGGTAGTTAATTGAGAAAAAAACTATTATGTAAAATATTATTTGAAATCAAAATAGGTCGAGTATTTATCTTCACAAAATAATAATAAATATGAAGGTGAACATTTTATGTACAGCCAAAGCGTGAAAGCGAGCTTCAGTCATTCGTTACACTGCCACATAGCGCCTTCAGTATGGCTGAGGCTTTTAATATACGAGTTAATATTAAATTTAATATTTCTAGAAACTGTAGAAAAATTAAAAAACTGTATTAAAATATCGTAATACAAAAGTGTAATAGAATTACAGTAATACGTCGCCACACGTAGAAACGTTACAATCATATGTACTGGCGTTACAGTTACATGGACTGGTGTTACAGTTACATGGACTGGTGTTACAGTTACATGGACCTTTGTTACAGTTACATGGACTGGTGTTACAGTTACATGCACTGGTGTTAAAGTTACATGTACCTTTTTTACAGTTACATGGACTGGTGTTACAATTACATGGACTGGTGTCACAGTTTAATGGGCTGGTGTTACAATTACATGGACTTGTGTTAAAGTTATATGGACTGGTGTTACAATTACATGGACTGGTGTTACAGTTACATGGACTAGTGTTACAATTACATGGACTGGTGTTACAATCATATGTACTGGTGTTAAAGTTACATGGACTGGTGTGACAGTTACATAGACTGGTGTTACAATTACATGGACTGGTGTTACAATTACATGGACTGACGTTACAGTTACATGGACTGGTGTTACAGTTACATGGACTCGTGTTACAGTTACATGTACTGGTGTTACAATTACATGGACTGGTGATAAAATTACATGGACTGGTGTTACAGTTACATGGACTCGTGTTACAGTTACATGGACTCATGTTACAATCATATGTACTGGCGTTAAAGTTACGTGGACTGGCGTTAAAGTTACATAGACTGGTGTTACAATTACATGGACTGGTGTTACAATTACATGGACTGACGTTACAGTTACATGGACTGGTGTTACAGTTACATGGACTCGTGTTACAGTTACATGTACTGGTGTTACAATTACATGGACTGGTGTTGCAATTACATAGACTGGTGTTACGGTTACATGGACTCGTGTTACAATTACATGGACTGGTGTTACAATCATACGTACTGGCGTTAAAGTTACATGGACTGGAGTTACAGTTACATTGACTCATGTTAAAGTTACATGGACTGGTGTTACAGTTACATGAACTGGTGTTACAGTTACATGGACTGGTGTTACAATCATATGTACTGGCGTTAAAGTTACATGGAATGGTGTGACAGTTACATGGACTAGTGTTACAATTACATGGACTGGTGTTACAATCATATGTACTGGTGTTAAAGTTACATGGACTGGTGTGACAGTTACATAGACTGGTGTTACAATTACATGGACTGGTGTTACAATTACATGGACTGACGTTACAGTTACATGGACTGGTGTTACAGTTACATGGACTCGTGTTACAGTTACATGTACTGGTGTTACAATTACATGGACTGGTGATACAATTACATGGACTGGTGTTACAATTACATGGACTGGTGTTACAATTACATGGACTGGTGTTACAGTTACATGGACTCGTGTTACAGTTACATGGACTGGTGTTACAATCATACGTACTGGCGTTAAAGTTACATGGACTGGAGTTACAGTTACATTGACTCATGTTAAAGTTACATGGACTGGTGTTACAGTTACATGAACTGGTGTTACAGTTACATGGACTGGTGTTACAATCATATGTACTGGCGTTAAAGTTACATGGAATGGTGTGACAGTTACATGGACTGGTGTTACAATTACATAGACTGGTGTTACAGTTACATGGACTGACGTTACAGTTACATGGACTGGTGTTACAGTTACATGGACTGCTGTTACAGTTACATGAACTGGCGTTAGAGTTACATGGACTGGTGTTACAGTTACATGGACTGGTGTTACAATTACATGGACTGGTGTTACAGTTACATGGACTCGTGTTACAGTTACATGGACTGGTGTTACAATTACATGGACTGGTGTTACAGTTACATGGACTCGTGTTACAGTTACATGGACTGGTGTTACAATCATACGTACTGGCGTTAAAGTTACGTGGACTGGCGTTAAAGTTACATGGACTGGTGTTAAAGTTACATGGACTGGTGTTACAATCATATGTACTGGTGTTAAAGTTACATGGACTGGTGTGACAGTTACATAGACTGGTGTTACAATTACATGGACTGGTGTTACAATTACATGGACTGACGTTACAGTTACATGGACTGGTGTTACAGTTACATGGACTCGTGTTACAGTTACATGTACTGGTGTTACAATTACATGGACTAGTGATACAATTACATGGACTGGTGTTACAATTACATGGACTGGTGTTACAATTACATGGACTGGTGTTACAGTTACATGGACTAGTGTTACAATTACATGGACTGGTGTTACAATCATATGTACTGGTGTTAAAGTTACATGGACTGGTGTGACAGTTACATAGACTGGTGTTACAATTACATGGACTGGTGTTACAATTACATGGACTGACGTTACAGTTACATGGACTGGTGTTACAGTTACATGGACTCGTGTTACAGTTACATGTACTGGTGTTACAATTACATGGACTGGTGTTACAATTACATGGACTGGTGTCACAGTTTAATGGGCTGGTGTTACAATTACATGGACTTGTGTTAAAGTTATATGGACTGGTGTTACATTTACATGGACTGGTATTACAGTTACATGGAGTGGTGTTACATTTACATGAACTGGTATTACAGTTTTTTGAAATGGTGTTAAAGTTACATGGACTGGTGTGACAGTTACATAGACTGGTGTTACAATTACATGGACTGACGTTACAGTTACATGGACTGGTGTTACAGTTACATGGACTCGTGTTACAGTTACATGTACTGGTGTTACAATTACATGGACTGGTGTTACAATTACATGGACTGGTGTTACAGTTACATGGACTCGTGTTACAGTTACATGGACTCATGTTACAATCATATGTACTGGCGTTAAAGTTACGTGGACTGGCGTTAAAGTTACATGGACTGGTGTTAAAGTTACATGGACTGGTGTTGCAATTACATGGACTGGTGTTACGGTTACATGGACTCGTGTTACAATTACATGGACTGGTGTTACAATCATATGTACTGGTGTTAAAGTTACATGGACTGGTGTGACAGTTACATAGACTGGTGTTACAATTACATGGACTGACGTTACAGTTACATGGACTGGTGTTACAGTTACATGGACTCGTGTTACAGTTACATGTACTGGTGTTACAATTACATGGACTGGTGATACAATTAAATGGACTGGTGTTACAATTACATGGACTGGTGTTACAATTACATGGACTGGTGTTACAGTTACATGGACTCGTGTTACAGTTACATGGACTCATGTTACAATCATATGTACTGGCGTTAAAGTTACGTGGACTGGCGTTAAAGTTACATGGACTAGTGTTAAAGTTACATGGACTGGTGTTGCAATTACATGGACTGGTGTTAAGGTTACATGGACTCGTGTTACAATTACATGGACTGGTGTTACAATCATACGTACTGGCGTTAAAGTTACATGGACTGGAGTTACAGTTACATTGACTCATGTTAAAGTTACATGGACTGGTGTTACAGTTACATGAACTGGTGTTACAGTTACATGGACTTGTGGCTTAAGTTACATGGATGGTGTTACAGTTACATGGACTGGTGTTAAATTACATGACTGGTGTTACAGTTACATGGACTGGTGTTACAGTTACATGAGACTGGTGTTACAGTTACATGAACTGGTGTTACAAGTTACATGAACTGGTGTTACATTACATGGACTGGTGTTACAGTTACATGGATGGTGTTACATTACATGAACTGGTTTACAGTTTTTACATGAGACTAGTGTTACAATTACATGCACTAGGTGTTACAAACATATGTAATTAGTACTGTTAGGTTACATGGACTGTGTACAGTTACATAGAACTGATGTTAAATTACATTGACTGGTGTTAAAATTACATGGAAAAACGATTACAGTTTAATGGAACTGGTGTTACAGTTACATGACTACGTGTTTACAGTTACATGAACTGGTGTTACAGTTACATGAACTGGTGTTACAGTTACATGAACTGGTGTTACAGTTACATGGACTGGTGTTACAGTTACATGAATTGGTGTTAAAGTTACATGAACTGGTGTTACAGTTACATGAACTGGTGTTACAGTGACATGAACTGGTGTTACAGTTACATGGACTGGTGTTAAGTTACATGAACTGGTGTTACAGTTACATGAACTGATGTTACAGTTACATGGACTGGTGTTACAGTTACATGAACTGGTGTTACAGTTACATGAACTGATGTTACAGTTACATGGACTAGTGTTACAGTTACATGAACTGGTGTTAAAGTTACATGAACTGGTGTTACAGTTACAGGAACTGGTGTTACAGTTACATGGACTGGTGTTACAGTTACATGGGCTGGTGTTAAAGTTACATGAACTGGTGTTACAGTTACATGGACTAGTGTTACAGTTATATGAACTGGTGTTAAAGTTACATGAATTGGTGTTACAGTTACATAGACTGGTGTTACAGTTACATGGACTGGTGTTACAGTTTTATGAACTGGCGTTAAAGTTACATGAACTGGTGTTACGGTTACATGAACTGGTGTTACAGTTACATGGACTGGTGTTACAGTCACATATACTAACGGTAATATTACATAGACTAGTGTTACATTCACTTGCACTAGTTGATAATAAAACCATGTAATTAGCATACATTATATTATAAGAGTACGTTCTGAATAACATGATAATAGCGTAATGATCAGTTTAATTATCTCAGCAGTTTTAAACGTGAGATAAAATGTCGGGAAATGAGAGAAATAAACGAACTATACAGATACATCACCATAATGGACCCGGGGGTATTTCACAGTATTAAACAACTACAGCTGATTTCAACATAAAAGTAATCAAGTGTAGATAGTCCCTCAGGTTAATTTGGCAGGTTTTATGGCTATGTATTAAATTGTACTAAAACGTTTAATAATTTTTAAAGTAAATTTACATTTTACTTCTCGTGTTTTATTGTAAGTATGATTTAATTGTGTAGTAAACGTTAATTTTATAATTTATCATAATATTAATACACTTTTAAAGTAACTCAGCTGAGACATTCTAACTTCAGGATCAACGTGTAAATCTAATCCTGTGGTTCTAAAAACAATAGTTCACAAAAATATTATTTTTTATGCATTGTCCTTTAAATCATTTAGGGTACTAAAGGAAGGCCTACCTTATAGAACCACTGGGTGGATCCACTCATAACTACATTCATACCTTATAGAACCACTGGGTGGATCCACTCATAACTACATTCATACCTTATAGAACCACTGGGTGGATCCACTCATAACTACATTCATACCTTATAGAACCACTGGGTGGATCCACTCATAACTACATTCATACCTTATAGAACCACTGGGTGGATCCACTCATAACTACATTCATACCTGAGTAAACGACTCAGCAACTTAGTCCTTGATGAAAGGACGAGTGTGTCATCAAGTTTGCCTCAGCTTAATAGCGAATAGTTTTGAACTATACACGCAAATAATTACAATAAATCTACAAGTCTAGGATTTAAATGGTTTCAAATTTGCTATTAGTTTCAATAAACGTTGATTAGATTATAAAGAAGAAGAGGGTATCCAAACCAAGGAATTAATTACAAATTCTTTCAGTCTTTGAAAAAAGTTACTTCCGAGATTATTTATCTTCCCTTTGAACTGGATAATTTATCTACCTAAGTTTTTGTTGTTTTAAAGGTTGTGATAGAGTTTCAAATAAAAATAAATTTTGTATTTATAGTTAACATTGATTATTTTAATGAAGAGGGACATAATATAATATGTTTTAAATGTAGACTGACTGTAATATATTTGCTTGACATCACTTAGTAATCCTATGCTCGATCCTCTTGATACTGACTCGTCGTCCCCATAATGTCTGCCATTGACGTGAATACTACGAGAGAAGTCTGGAGTGTCCATGTTGGATGGTAGTGAAGGTTCAGATGTTGTGTAGGGAAGAGAAGTGAGTGTCATGCTTGTCAGTAAGCTGAAAATCATACCTAAATTACGTGGTTCGGATTCCACGTATATCTGTAGGTCCCTTATTTGCCCTGATAATTAGTTTAGGTTATTTATAAATAGCTCTTTCTGAGGAACAGTCGACCTTAGTTGGAAATAATGACTACATTCGTTCATGTACACTCACCACTCTCATTCTCTCCTCATGTTCGCCTGTAACTTGATAATCGGTGTCTTAATAATGAGTAATAATGAAAATAAGAATTATGAATAATAATGAAAATAAGAATAATGAATAATAATAAGCATTCAATACTACACTGAACATTCGTAAAACTTACAACTCTGCGGGAACAATCTCGATAAAACCAGCAACACATTCGTAAAAACTATACTGTCAGTAACACAAACACCTAATAAAATTAACACAAGTTTAAAGATATCGGATATTGGAACCACGCTGATTGTAACATTAGAGGCACTCAAACGACACAAAAATAACATAACTTTCGGTTCTGGATCATCCTCAGCTCACACTGACCATATTTTGCAGTACAGTGGATAGTGTGGTGGCACAGTACTGGGCCACGCGCAGTGAACGTGTTTTTTAAAAGTATATTTTCAAACAAATTATTAAAACTGACAATAAAATGTTCTAAAACATTTGAGACTAACATTTTTTAAATATTTTTTCTGTGAAATTAAACTCTGTTCTGTAAAATTTTGCTCTACATAAAATTATGCATAGAAAACAATTTTGTATAATTGTAAAACAGTTAGGCATTGATAACAATTAATTTATACATTACATTGAACATACAAAAGTATTAAATTTAACAAAATTCATGTACAATAACAAGTTTATTACCCAAAACAATAATATGATTTATCAATATTTATAGCAATAATCAAATAAAACTTAAACTATTAATTGTTTGAATTAGTGATCAATAAATAAAAGAATACGAATAAAGTAAAAAATATATTTTACATAATTAAAGTTATATGCCAGATAATTTGCTTGGGGGAGTGTAATTAGTTTATCTACGTTAAATTAAACTAAAGTTAAATATTTGTTTTTTAACCCGCAGAAGGGGACTGAGGATGAGGAGCTAAAAACACATTATATATTAAAAAATTATACGTATGTAAAATATTGAATCACCATCTTAATATCTTACACGTAAACTTATGACGAAGACTACCAAATATTATTTATTTGGAAACTTCTTTTCATATACTTTTTACTTACTTTTTATACTCTTACTTTTTATATTCTTATTTGGCAGAATGATTTTTAACTTGCTATTATAAATAATAACCTTAGATTTAAACTATAAGCAAAAAGTGAAGGAAAGTTTTCCGAACAAAAGTAAAATGATAATTTTGGTGTTATGGTTACATGAAAATAAAATAAAATTACGAAAAAGAATGTTTAGGTTGAGTTTTATCGATACATAAAGAAGGAGAGAGGTAGGACATGAGTAGGATGAGTGAGATGTAAAGATTTTGGAGGACCTGAGGTCTGTACCAATTGATAACTTAGCCGAAGTCATTACTAAAAACTCGCAAAATATAAATGAGAATAAATAAAACGGCCCTTATTAAGTTAAAAATTATATTAAGTAATAATTGTAAATAAGTATTAATTAGATAATGTATGTGTTTTTATAATTTTTTTATAAAATAAGACTTGTAATGTTTTTAAACAAAATACAACAAATACTGGAATTAATAATATCAATTATATGTCTTAAATAAATAAATAAATAAAACATTTCATAACAGTAAACTTCCTTGTCATTTATAACCAAGAATTAAAACTTTTGGTTTTTATCATTCCTTTTAAGAGTAATAATTTCGAGCAATATAATTTTATACACTAACGTAAAACGTTGGAAGCACTTTAATATAAAAGAGTCGGACTTAGTTTTACCTCCAAAGAGAACTAGCCAGCCAAACACTAACTGGGACGTAATGAAAAGGTCGTCATCCACAACAGTCGCCTTGGTATCCCGCCGGAGTTTGCCTTTAATTAAGTTCGTAGATATCTATTTATCATTAATTCGTACTCGTCAAATATCTCCATTTCAACCCTAAGTTCTAGGAAATCTGTTATACTCGTAATATAATTAATCTGCTTGAACAACTTTGTAACATTTTGTCTCAGTATAATTAATTTGTAATATAACATAAAATAATTAAATTACTTATTGACCTTCATTAATTATACTATAAGGAACATAATTTGTAGCGCATAATTAGTCCCTGTAAACTTCAACGAAAAGAGTAATTTATTAACCGAGTGAGATTCGTTAAAATATTGTCTGAGGCAACTAAATGTTTTTCAAATTCAGTATTGCAACCTACCCTCGTAAAATCAAAACTGGCCCAACCGAGGATGGGTGTAAAGGCACCACACTCAGGAGGACACATGAACAAAAACACAATTTGTATGGCAAAAATATTGATTATTATAAAAAAACAATTAAATAAAAAAATATTAAGTGAAAAAAAATTAAAAGATTCACGGACATATGAGCTGTTGACCGTTTGTGAAAAGTTATCAAAATCTTTATAAACAACAGCAGAAAAAAAACATATATATATATATAAAACAGATACTGCCTTGAGACAATAAAATATAAATAAAAAAGGAAAACGAAATTATCAAATATCAACAGTGAAAAATTCGTTTCAAAAGAAACATGAATAAAAAATAAACCAGCTCTAATAGAACATTTTCAAAAAAATATAGAGCTCTTAAATATGTAAGAATAAATAAATTAGATAACAAAAATAACAACAATTAAACATGAGAAAAACTTCAACAATTAAACAATACTTAACAATAACTACAAATAAATACATAACTGCAAATAATTCAAAAGACAAATTTAAATTTCCATAACAGCAGCTGACAGTACCTCGGGTCTAAAAACGGATGTTTGCCAATTTGGAAAAGTTACAAAATAAAACAAAAACGGTAAAAGTTACCGATTACACCGAGATCCTGCTGGCTACAGGGTGGCTCCTAATGGGAACTAAAAGTTCACAAATACCCGAGAACCCCGTTTAAAAAAATATATAACCATGAAAAAAAATATATAAACTAAACAAAATAAAAATAAAATCTAAATATAATTTTTCACAAAAGAGGCGAACGTTTCTGGCACAACACTGGAATAAACTCCAACTGATGGACGTTCTTCAGAGATGACGGAGGCCAGAAGGGCCGGAATAAAAACTGTGTGGGTATCACCTGAATAACGATGTCTGTCAATAACGTACAGTGATATTGACCCACCCGCCCATCCATACACATACAGTGATATTGTTCCACCTGCCCATCCATACACGTACAGTGATATTGACCCACCCGCCCACTCATTCACGTACAGTGATATTGACCCTCCTGCCCACACATACACATACAGTGATATTGACCCACCTGCCCACCCATACACGTACAGTGATATTGACCCACCCGCCCATTCATACACATACAGTGATATTGACCCACCCGCCCACCCATACACGTACGTTAGTACTAACCCACCCGCCCACCCATACACGTACGGTGGTACTAACCCACCCTCCCACATCACCTCCCATAAATATCACTGTATGTGTATGGGTGGGTGGGTGGGTCAATACCACTGTCCGTGTATAGGTGGGTAGGTGGGTCAATACCACTGCACATGTATGGGTGGGTGGGCGGGTCAATACCACTGTCCGTGTATAGGTGGGTAGGTGGGTCAATACCATCGATGCAACCAAATATTATGAAGTATTTTTACACAAAAACCATGCCATGCCACAAAATGCATACCACAGTGATATTTGCCCGCCCACCCACCCATACATGTACAGTGGTATTGACCCGCCCACCCACCCATACATGTGCAGTGGTATTGACCCCCCCGCCCGCCCATACACGTACTGTGGTACTGACTCACCTACCCACACATACACGTACGGTGGTATTGACCCATCCACCCACCCATACACGTAAGGTGGTATTGTCCCTCCTGCCCACCCATACACGGTCAGTGGTATTAAAATACCATACACGTACAGTACCACTGTACGTGTATGGGTGGGCGGGTGGGTCAGTACCCCTGTACGTGTATGGGTGGGCGGGTGGGTCAGTACCCCTGTACGTGTATGGGTGGGTGGGTGGGTCAGTACCACTGTACGTGTACGAGTGGGCGGGTGGGTCAGTACCACTGTACGTGTACGGGTGGGCGGGTGAGTCAGTATCACTGTACGTGTACGGGTGGGCGGGTGGGTCAGTACCACTGTTCGTGTATTGGTGTGCGGGTGGTTCAGTACCACTGTACGTGTATGGGTGGGTGGGTGGGTCAGTACCATAGTAACATAGATTTGGATTCTCAATCTAATAGCTATTTTATATACAACCTGGTATTTTTATTAAAATACCACTGTATTTGTATGGGTAGGCGGGTGGGTCAATACCACTGTATGTGTATGGGTGGGCGGGTGGGTCAATACCACTGTACGTGTATGGGTGGGCAGGTGGGTCAATACTACTGTACGTGTATGGGTGGGCAGGTGGGTCAATACTACTGTACGTGTATGGGTGGGCGGGTGGGTCAATACCACTGTATGTGTATGGGTAGGCGGGTGGGTCAATACCACTGTACGTGTATGGGTGGGCGAGGTGGGTCACTACCACTGTACGTGTATGGGAGGGCGGGTGGGTCATTAACACTGTACATGTATGGGTGGACGGGTGTGTCATTACCACTGTACGTGTATGGGTGGGCGAGGTGGGTCATTCCCACTGTACGTGTATGGGTGGGCGAGGTGGGTCATTACCACTGTTCGTGTATGGGCGGCCGGGTGGGCCAATACCAATGTTTGTGTGTGGGCGAGTGGGTGGGTCAGTAGCACTGTTCGTGTATGGGCGGGCGGGTGGGTCAGTACCAATGTTTGTGTGTGGGTGGGTGGGTCAGTACCACTGTTTGTGTATGGGCGGGCGGGTGGGTCAATACCAATGTTTGTGTGTGGGCGGGCGGGTGGGTCAATAACAATGTTCGTGTATGGGTGGGCGGGTGGGTCAATGTCACTGTACGTGAATAGGTGGGCGGGTGGGTCACTACCACTGTACGTGTATGGGTGGGCGGGTGGGTCACTACCACTGTACGTGTATGGGTGGGCGGGTGGGTCACTACCACTGTACGTGTATGGGTGGGCGGGTGGGTCACTACCACTGTACGTGTATGGGTGGGCGGGTGGGTCACTACCACTGTACGTGTATGGGTGGGCGGGTGGGTCACTACCACTGTACGTGTATGGGTGGGCGGGTGGGTCACTACCACTGTACGTGTATGGGTGGGCGGGTGGGTCACTACCACTGTACGTGTATGGGTGGGCTGGTGGGTCATCACCACTGTACGTGTATGGGTGGGCGGGTGGGTCACTACCACTGTACGTGTATGGGTGGGCGGGTGGGTCACTACCACTGTACGTGTATGGGTGGGCTGGTGGGTCATCAACATCCATCCGCCATTCATCACATTAATAACACTGTATGTGTATGGGTGGGCGGGTAGGTCAATACCACCGTACGTCAATATCACTGTACTTGTATGGGTGGGTGGGTGGGTTATTATTTTATTATTATTATTCTCGCTGCAGTGACAGGTTAAAGACAAATAATAAAGTTAACGTACCTTTGTCATTTTCAGCTACAAAATCCTATTTATTGGACTACCGGTTTCAGAGCAAGAACTCCATGGTCACATCCATACTTGGGATTAACGATTAAAAATAATTAACGATTAAATTTAATCATTTAAATTTAAAATGAAATGGGATTGATGTATTTTCATCAATGAATATGAAATGGGATGGGGTGTATTTGATTTATCCTGGAGGACGTAGGATGGACATCACGGAAAGGGTGAAGAGGTGGGACGCAGAGTAGAGGCTAGTCCCAGCCCGTAGGTTCCGCACTGTGCCTCCAGGAAACAGCAGTAAGAAGGAAGCCATGTAGGTACTCGTCCATTACTCTCCGACCCCGAAGCCAGGGCTAATATATATATATCATATGGTTTGTTGTCAGCTATCATTTGTTAATCATAAAGCTACGATGTATATTTGGATAAATATACAAAAGTCATGATTATATTTTAGAAAAATTAATTGATTATAAAATGTAAAGTGATCTGTCCCTAAGCTAAATCCAATCCATCGAGCCATCTGACACCTGCCTCACTGATTCTGTGTATGCTGACCAATCCCTCTGTAAAAGAGCGCAGGGACCACTCTGTAACTATGTGATCCGTTGTTTGTGGATAGACTCCCCGCAATTATATGACTGATCTACTGCCAATCCCCATTTATAAGTCAAGTAATTGCATCTGCCAACGCCAGTTCGGAACCGATTTAACAATGTCCACTCCCTACGAGGGGGTTTCATCCCAGACTGTTTGAAGCCATTGTTTACGTTTTTATACCAACATGCAGCAGAAATTCCGGAAAGATACCGTCAAGACCGGCTGCTTTCCCTGCTGGTATAACAAAAATTGCTCTGTCTATCTCTTCATCCGTGAAATTTCTGGAGATTTCCAGGGGTGCCATTTGACTCTTTTTTTTATTTAAATCAACTTGTAAAGCACATGTTTGTCAGAAGGATGGCGGGTTGACTTTAATACGCTGACTATCCGTCTCACTATATTAGAGACCTTTGGGTGGAGCACTTCTCTTTGATTAGGAGACCTACCAGTAAAGAGTTTCCTTAAAAGTAACCACGCTTTTCTATTGCTGTTGGTAAAGTTTATATCTTCAACAGTTTTAACCCCTTTTTCTCTCCTGGCACTGTCTAGACTCTAGAGAGTGCAGCAGCAGATTAGCTGTGTTGGAGTTTTCGGTGGCATTAAACTCTTTGTAAAGGTCATCCGATTCCTTTCTCCATCCTGGTATATACTCCTTTCTGTATCCTCTTGGTATACAAGCTTTAACAATGGACGAGACAAGATTTATAAAACGATCGTAATTTATTATTGTAGGAGGAATAAACCTGATGCTATCGTCAAGCCTGGTGGTAAAGGCCTCCCAGTGTGCTTTATTAAAATTCCATATAGGCCGTGAAAAAGATCGAATTATGGGAATTTAATCCCCAATTAAACCAGTACTGGCTTATGTTGATAGTGGGGAAAAGCATCAAGAACATTTATCCTAATTGGCTTTGGTCGTAATGATCATTTACATGAGCAGAAGCTTAAGTCAGGTAAATAACCTTGACGCCAACGAGTTGAATAAAAAATGGCTGAATCTTTAGCATCAAAGATCAGGAAAAGGTTATTCATTTCAGTCCAGTCAGAAAGTTTTCTGCTATTCTCATCGTCGGTGTTGTAACCCCATTGGCTATGGTGACTGTTAAAGTCTCCCCAAATAGAGGACTGGGTGTTCAACACTTGGCAAAATTCTATCGTCAGGCCACTGGATGTTGGGAGACTTATAAACATAAAATATTGTAGTTTATGACACTTGGTTTGCCAAGACAAAGATGTCACCGTCAGAGCTCTTATAGGTAACTGACACAATGTCACGCTTCACTTAAGTTGCAATACTGTAAACTCTATACCCTATGGAATCAACAAGTCTGTATCCGGGAATTTTGCCTCTTGCACTACTATTATCTTCGATATGGGTCTCTTGGAGTGCAAGGATATCAACATTGTATTCATGAAGTACAATACTGATGCACTCACTCTTCCCCTTGCTTAAGCCCTCAGCGTTAAAATGTACTACATTTAAAACAGAACCTATTAATTTAAAATTAGCTTAGTCCTCAAAAGGGCATTTTTATGTTTTGTAGTATCTGCCATAGCTGGGAGATCACAAAATCGTGACAATCCAGCTACCAGATTTATTGCTCGTTTAGAACTACCCAGGGTGTATGTGCAGCTTTAAAGAATTGCTGTGGACGCGTACAACATTACACCCCACGTGATTATTAGGGCTAAAATAATCTAAATGCAATACTTTCTTGTCAGCAGCGAAGCTAGAATGGCGAGCTTAGCTAACGACGCCAAGGAACAAAGAAAAAGAAAACGAACACAAAGGCACCAAAACTAAATGAAACACGAGAGGACGTCCGAGCTGTCCGAGAGAGACGATCGTAAAGTACACAGTACAAACGGCACAGTATGAACCACATAGCAGGTTTCTTATTAAAAATCAGAAATATTCATAGTACATTTTAAAAAAGGTTTAATAAAAGCTAATGATGAACATTATCATAAGGGTTGATAAACTAAATAATGGACTACGTTTGGTTATAAATCTATTTTGAAATGTCTCCTGGCATGGATAAATCTAATTTATCATATATAATACCTTAGCACCAATAACTACTATATATGTGATGGTAGAACAAATGTGTCATGTTTTTGATTGGAGAACCAGTATTTGGATTCAGCAAAAGTAATAATCACATCATCTGAAGGTTTGCCAGCGAAGCGGCTCAGTAGTGAATGTTTTGGGTTCGAACTCCCAACTGAGCTGATGGTCGATGCCTGTGGCCATGTGAATTGGCAAGTGAAATGCAACATCCTTGTACAGTTCTTTTTATTGCAATTTTTGTGTTTGGTTTAATATTGCTTTCATGATGTGGCGATGCATTATTAACAAATAGCCTTGAATATTTGTACAAGTTATTCATCAATACATATAGTATGCAAGAATGTGTGATTGCAGGATACATCGTTTGCATTTTTGAAGGGCATAACAATTTTAAGGATGAAACAGTAAAAAAATCCCCATAGTAAAATTTTAATCTGTTTTTTAATATCTGTTTTTACCTAATAACAGGGATAACACATTTAAACATCATTGATTGTGATCTACGTTGTATGTTGTGCAACGGAAAATTAGTGAGTTGGTTATAAAAATGAACTTGATATTATTATAGTCATAATTTACTTCTAAGGAACTGAAGTAAATAATAGCTGAATCAGATAAATGCTATCTAAGTCATGCTTGACGGTTCAAAAAAACTCTCATGGTTGCTTATAAAGGACAAACAAATGACACAACACTTTGTGTTGGGTATTTGAAATCCCTTTTCAATGATGAGTCTGTGTCCACATTGCATTGGTTACCAATATATCGCTGTTCAAGAGAGAATTATTTTCTGGAATAGCTTATACTTCAACGACCTCTTTCCCTCATTTGTTTTTAATAACTCTACAAACTTGCACTGTACGTTTTTAATAGATCTCTTCATAAAATGTAATAAGCAAACGTGGAACTCAATTTAAAAATAACAATAGTAACAAATTAGTATAGCACCCAGAATTATCCTTTTATATGGAGTTTAATGTTCACAAATGATTCAATATGCGATTAAACATATATAATACACCATTTGGCAGTTGACAATAGTTGAGATTGTTGACAATTGATATTAATTTAGATTAATAGTTTATGAAATGTTGCTTGTTATTCAGCATTACAGAGTTTAAAATATGTTATTGGTTACAAATTAGGATAAGTCTGAGTATTTATGTATTTATTGATTTTTGTTCATGTTATATTTATTATATAGTCTTGTGTTTTCATTTTGGTTTCTGTCATTTGTTATATCGATGTGTAAATTTTTAATCTAATTAAACACACCATTTTTATGATGAATAATGCGTGTATTGTGGAACTGTTGGACTGAGAGATAATAAACTGCATGTGCATATTTAAATATTATAATCTTAATGCTGCAATGTAATTGGTGTTGTTGCTGTTTTGTAGCATTGTAAAATAAATAAATAAATAAAATAAATAAATAAAATAAATAAATAAATGTGGTAAAGTTATATGTGCATTATAGAAATTACCAGTCGTATTTTAACAAAGACAAAATTAAAATTACCTTTTATCCGTGAATGTGAATACAAGAATTTCATTAATTGCCTTAAGACTCAATTAGTTATAATTTGTGCAAATGTTGTGGGTATTACAACAAATTTTGTGATTTAACAACACAGTTTGAAAAGGAATTGGAGTTATAGTTTTGCGAAGGTGTGTGCAAAGAATGTAAGGCAGTAAGTATATAATATAGTAAGTCTTTACTCCTGAACTGAAAATTACTAAGAACCTCCTTAAGGCTAGTCCAGAAGCTATTTACGATTTTCCTTCGTGATTAAACGAACCAGTAATCCTTTACACCTTAACTGAAAATTACTAAGAACCTCCTTAAGGCTAGTCCAGAAGCTATTTACGATTTTCCTTCGTGATTAAACGAACCAGTAATCCTTTACACCTTAACTGAAAATTACTAAGAACCTCCTTAAGGCTAGTCCAGAAGCTATTTACGATTTTCCTTCGTGATTAAACGAACCAGTAATCCTTTACACCTTAACTGAAAGTTACTAAGAACCTAATTCAGTTAAGAAATGTATACAATTGAAATGTACATATGCATCAAATGTTTATTATTGATTTTCTAAGCTTTACTATGGGTTTTCAATAACAGTTTATTTATTTAAGTGGCACAAATACTCCAAACTCAAAATATTGCTTTGTTTGCTATTGACGTTGAATGATGGAAATAAATATATATTTGCAAACTTCTATTAACTGTCATTATTAATATATTCACTAACGAAAATAAATACAAAGTTAAATAAAATTGCCAAATATGTGTGAACATTTATGTGTTTTGATAAATATATAGAAAACATTTATAAAACAAAATAATTGAAATTATTGTTGGTAACGAGGTGTTTCCTTATAGTTCTTAAAAGCCGTATCTTCCATTTATGACTATGTTTAGGACATCACACGACTTATTAAGAAAATTATATTTATGAATATGGTTATTTATCACCCTTACTAGTTATTTATCTATGACACAATGTCTGTTATAATTATGTTGGGTTTTAATTACACATTTATGTCCTTAATCCTTAAGGTAAAAATGTAAAACACACGCCTTGATTAAAAAAGAAATTATTGTTTTACCTCAAACAATAATAAATATGGTAATTTTGTATGTAATACCAAGTTAGTTAAAAATCAATGAATTATTGTTATAATATAATGGTATAAATAATAATCACATTTTCCAATAAAAGTTTATAAAATGTGATTAAGGTATTTCGAAAATTAGTAAACAATCACTTTACTAAAGTTTAATTTAATATCAATTTTATTTAAATGTTAGTTTATAATTATTATACTAGCTGCGTTTATTGGGTGATACGCCCCCAAAACCCCTATTGAGAACTAAACAGTTGGAGCTACAAAAGCTGTTCACTTATGCTTCATCATTTAATGCTTCCCAGGTTGATGAAGGAGGCTATCCAAGCTGATTATAGATTGCTACCCAAATTCATGATGAATGCTACTCAAAATGCCCACGTGTTACTCAGGTTGGTCACGGGTGATATGCAAATTAATTATATGTTACTAACCAAGTTGATGAAGGAGGTTACCTAAGTTGATTATAGATTGCTACCCAAATTCATGATGAATGCTACTCAAAATGCCCACGTGTTACTCAGGTTGGTCACGGATGATACGCAAGTTGAAGATTATGGGTTACTAATCAACTTGATCAAGGGTGATACGCAAGTTGATCACGGGAATGCTAATATTCAAGTTATTTCAGTTAAACTTAGTAACTATCTTCTTATATCTTAATGTACATGACCATTATTATCTAATTTAAATAATTATAATCCATTATAATTGTCATTCATTGCGATAAAAGGATAAATTAAAGTATATCACAGCTGTTACTATAATCGATCACGGAGATGCTACTAAAGTATAACACGGGTACTACTCAAGTCGATTACGGGTGGCTACTCACGTACATCTCAGATGCTACTCAAGTCGATCACGAGGATGCTACTAAAATACATGCCGGATTCTACTCAATTCGATCACGGGGATGTTACTAAAGTACGTGTCGGATTCTACTCAATTCGATCACGGGGATGCTACTAAAGTACATGACGGATTCTACTCAATTCGATCACGGGGATGCTACTAAGGTACATGACGGATTCTACTTAATTCGATCACAGAGATGATTCTAAAGTACATCACGGATTCTACTTAATTCGATCACGGGGATGCTACTAAAGTACATCACACATGTTACTCAAATCAATCTCGGAGATTCTACTAAAGTAGATCACGCGTTCTACTCATTTCAATCACGGGAATGCGACTAAAGTACATCACATGTGCTACTCAAGTCGATCACGGGGATGCTATTTAAGTCGATTACGGAGATGTTACTAAAGTACATCACAAGTTCTACTCAAGTCGATCACGGGGATACTATTAAAGAATATCACAGATGCTTCTTAAGTCAATCACGGGGATGCTATTAAAGTACATCACAGATGCTACTAAAGGACATCACCGGTGCTACTCAAGTTGATTACGGGCCGACCTGGCTATAAGAACGTGAAAATGCATTAATTATTGGAAAACAGTGCCGTGATAGCAAAGCTTTTATTTAGCCTAATTAACTAATAAAAAAGTCGTTTAACATTTAGTAGTTTTCATATTTTTAATAACATTGGACTTTTATTTTGTTAAAAGTAACCTCTAATGTCAAGTTACACCGATTTAAACTCTCAATCATATGGTGAAAAGGAACAACGGCTCTGATCGACCGTGCCAGGATACATATTTTGTATTTTATTCTAGTGCTCTAAGAAAAAGAAAAAAAAAAGCAAATTAATATTGGCATATTACCCATCAAGAGCCAATAAAGAATAGTTATGCCAATATTTACGGGCCAAAGCCTTATAGGTTTTGAAAAAGTGTGAACAGTCTGTCAGTGGTGTTTGGTTTTTATATTAATAGATTATGTTTGATTATTAGCGTTAGTTGATTTGCTCTACTTATAATAAAAAAGTACCAAAATAGTCGTTAAAATCTGTAGTACTAGGTGACTATTTTTGAAATATAATTAAATATACCAGCAATGACCTTATACTTTATTTAAACTAATATCTGAACATAAATCATGTGGAAATATCCAGATCCATAATGAAAATAAGAAACTGACAATTCACTGTACCAACATTTTAATACCCCACAAATAATCTTGAGACTCTAAAAAATCTATTGTATGAAATAAATATTGATGAGACATTTCTCCATATACGTACAGTGATATTCACCCACCCAACCGCCCATACATGTACAGTGATATTCACCCATCCAACCACCCATACACGTACAGTAATATTCACCCACCCAACCACCCATACATGTACAGTGATATTCACCCATCCAACCCCCCATACACGTACAGTGGTATTCACCCACCCAACCGCCCATACATGTACAGTGATATTCACCCACCCAACCGCCCATACATGTACAGTGATATTCACCCACCCAACCACCCATACATATACAGTGATATTCACCCATCCAACCACCCATACATGTACAGTGGTATTCACCCACCCAACCGCCCATACATGTACAGTGATATTCACCCACCCAACCGCCCATACATGTACAGTGATATTCACCCACCCAACCGCCCATACATGTACAGTGATATTCACCCACCCAACCGCCCATACATGTACAGTGATATTCACCCATCCAACCGCCCATAAACGTACAGTGGTATTCACCCACCCAACCGCTCATACATGTACAGTGATATTCACCCACCCAACCACCCATAAACGTACAGTGGTATTCACCCACCCAACCGCCCATACATGTACAGTGATATTCACCCATCCAACCGCCCATAAACGTACAGTGGTATTCACCCACCCAACCGCCCATACATGTACAGTGATATTCACCCACCCAACCGCCCATACATGTACAGTGATACTCACCCATCCAACCGCCCATACATGTACAGTGATATTCACCCACCCAACCACCCATACATGTACAGTGATATTCACCCACCCAACCGCCCATACATGTACAGTGATATTCACCCATCCAACCGCCCATACATGTACAGTGATATTCACCCACCCAACCGCCCATACATGTACAGTGATATTCACCCATCCAACCGCCCATAAACGTACAGTGGTATTCACCCACCCAACCGCTCATACATGTACTGTGATATTCACCCATCCAACCACCCATACACGTACAGTGGTATTCACCCACCCAACCGCCCATACATGTACAGTGATATTCACCCACCCAACCGCCCATACATGTACAGTGATATTCACCCACCCAACCGCCCATACATGTACAGTGATATTCACCCACCCAACCGCCCATACATGTACAGTGATATTCACCCACCCAACCGCCCATACATGTACAGTGATATTCACCCACCCAACCGCCCATACATGTACAGTGATATTGACCCATCCAACCGCCCATACACGTACAGTGGTATTCACCCACCCAACCGCCCATACACGTACAGTGATATTCACCCACCCAACCACCCATACACGTACAGTGATATTCACCCACCCAACCACCCATACACGTACAGTGGTATTCACCCACCCAACCACCCATACACGTACAGTGGTATTCACCCACCCAACCACCCATACACGTACAGTGGTATACACCCACCCAACCACCCATACACGTACAGTGATATTCACCCACCCAACCACCCATACACGTACAGTGATATTCACCCACCCAACCGCCCATACATGTACAGTGATATTCACCCATCAAACCACCCATACACGTACAGTGGTATTCACCCACCCAACCGCTCATACATGTACAGTGATATTCACCCATCCAACCGCCCATACACGTACAGTGGTATTCACCCACCCAACCGCCCATACACGTACAGTGACATTCACCCACCCAACCACCCATACACGTACAGTGACATTCACCCATCAAACCACCCATACACGTACAGTGGTATTCACCCACCCAACCGCTCATACACGTACAGTGATATTCACCCATCCAAACGCCCATACACGTACAGTGATATTCACCCACCCAACCGCCCATACACGTACAGTGATATTCACCCACCCAACCACCCATACACGTACAGTGACATTCACCCATCAAACCACCCATACACGTACAGTGGTATTCACCCACCCAACCGCTCATACATGTACAGTGATATTCACCCATCCAACCGCCCATACACGTACAGTGGTATTCACCCACCCAACCGCCCATACACGTACAGTGACATTCACCCATCAAACCACCCATACACCTACAGTGATATTCTATTTTCAAAACTATTATTTATTTTTCATTTTGTCAATAAGTTTTAACTTAACTATTATAATGTACAATATTTTAGGACTATTTTAAAATAACTCAATATTGAACATATAGCCGAGCGAGTTTCAGTATTTTACCAGGTATACGTATGTAATAACGCCACTGCAGCAGTTTATCCTGTGTACGAAATGAAACATACATGACAAACGAATATGCAATAACATTGAATCACGAAAAAAGTAGACATATTCACGATCACATTTGTACCAAACTTTGAAAGCAAAGGGACATTTGTTTTGTTTATAACAGGGAAGGTTTGCCTTTTAGTCACAGTTAATAATTTTAATAGTACTTTATTCAATAAGTTACGCTTGTTATGTGGTTGCAGCTGATTATATAAAAGATCTTGTGTAAATGACGTATATTAAGAAACATGTGACTTATATACCAATTTTCACCCAAATATTATATCAGGCACTTCTTATTATAATGTATAAATAAATACACGTAAATAATAGTAAAACAAGTCTTGTATTATTTAAAATTGAAATGTTACTCTACGTCAAATGTTATATTACCACATTAAAGATGACACAATCGATACAATGTGCGAATGTCTCCTTTGGAATGGCTTTGTATCTCTTATAGGAAGTGAAAAAATGATGGATGTTGAGTGATAAAGCAATGCCAGAATATTTATTAATACAATTTTATTCTTATTTTTACACCCTTAAGTCTGTGTTGAAAATAAAAACGCGTTAATAATTTCATAGAGTTACAAGTACAATTATAAAAATTTGTTATACTTTTTGAACATTTCATTTGGCTGAAATACGATCACTAAGTCCCCCCCACCCTATCCCACTTCGGGAGGGTGGCCAAAAGCTGGCTGGTGTGAGGGTTGATTAGTGTCAACATTTTCAAGGAAGGCTCTAATTGTTGACACATGATGTTGTCTAATGGCACCACTGTACGTGTAAAGGGGGGGGGTGCATGTTCTACTGTTCATATAAGTGTAGGTGGGTGGGCCAAAACGTGTAAGGCTGGGTGGATGGGACCGTCACGTCGTCATGTCCTCTCTCACCATCACGCCAGTTTCTCTAAGCTTCTGTTTGACCGCATTTTTTATGATACTCAGTTAACTGACTTCCTAATATTACATTTATTTAAAGTATATCACTTAAATTCCTTAATTTGCTACCTGTTTATCGATACACATACTCAATCATATTACTTAGCTATTACAAACGCGTTCATATCATTTGTTGTTTTTTTTTTTTTTTTTTTAACATCTGAAGAGTTATTAAATGTGGACTATGTCGGATGTTGTAAGGGCTAAGCATCTTATATTGAAACTATCAACATTAAAATCAACTTTCACTTTAAACAATCGTAAATTAAAAACAATATAACACCACCCAATTTGATTCAGGTTTGTCTAGACCACAAAACAGTAACTTGGGCGTAATGAAAAGGTCGTCATCCACAACAGTCGCCTTGATTTACCGCCAGAGTTTAACTGGAGCTTTGCAATTTATTATTGCAGAAAACCCGTACTACGATAGTAAAAGGCAACGCCAAAATCATATCAATGAGACAATCGAACCAGAAGCATGAGCGCCAACTGTAATAACACGAGTTTCTCTTACTACACCATTTGTCACAACTTTTATAATATATCAGAAGTTAAAGTCTATTGAGAAACTAAATTTGTATATCGTTTAATAAATTTAAATATAACAACACGTTATGTTTGTAATCGTATTATGGTAATCTTGTACCGTTCTCGCAAATATTTCAAATCTGCAATACGAGCTTGAAACAATAACATTATTGTTCTTTGCAAAGTATAAAGACTTAAAATTATTACAATCCATCTAGCCCACCTTCATCAGTAAACTTATAGACAGTTTATTGTACAATTTGAAGTCTTGTTGTTTATTGTCTCTGTCCTGTGATTGCCTACCACACGATATTTAACAAACACAGTACACATTCCCTTCGTTCTTCATAGCATACAATCTTTCAATTCCAATTCAGTATACATTTACTTTCTTCTTCATCTAACTCAGTTATTTGTTCAATTTAATTGATTTTTTATTCGTTATAATTTTCATAGCTCTTTAATCTGGTTATTTAATTGCCTAATTTTCTTCCTTGACAGCACTAACTAACCACACAGGTATTTTCTTAATAAACCCATGATCTTTTTAGTAAAACAATTACAATTCAGTCCTAGACTCTTTACCATGCTTAATATCATAGACAATTGTCATAAATAACTTAAAAATCCCAACACAACTGAAATTACTTAAATGTATATAAAAAATGAACGAAACACTAACAAATTATATTAATTAGAAATGTTAAAAAGTCATTCTTGATGAATACGATGAAGTTGGAGGGTTCCAGCATTATACATGGATTTACACAATTTTTCATGGATTTACAGTATTATACAAAGATTTACAGTATTATACATGGATTTAGTATTATACATGGATTTGCAGTATTATACATGGATTTACAGTATTATACATGAATTAACAGTATTATACATGGATTTACAGCATTATACATGGATTTACAGCATTATACATGGATTTACAGAATTATACATGGATTTACACCATTATACATGGATTTACAGTATTATACATGGATTTACAGTATTATACATGGATTTACACCATTATACATGGATTTACAGTATTATACATGGATTTACAGTATTATACATGGATTTACATCATTATACATAGATTTACAGTATTATACATGGGTTTACAGCATTATACATGGATTTACAGTATTATACATGGGCTTACAGTATTATACATGGATTTACAGTATTATACATGGATTTACAGCATTATACATGACTTAACAGTATTATACATGGATTTACAGCATTATACATGGATTTACAGCATTATACATGGATTTACACCATTATACATGGATTTACAGTATTATACATGGATTTACAGTATTATACAGGGATTTACAGTATTATACATGGATTTACAGCATTATACATAGATTTACAGTATTATACATGGATTTACAGCATTATACATGGATTTACAGTATTATACATGGGCTTACAGTATTATACATGGATTTACAGTATTATACATGGATTTACAGCATTATACATGAATTAAAAGTATTATACATGGATTTACAGCATTATACATGGATTTGCAGCATTATACATGGATTTACAGTATTATACATGGATTTACAGTATTATACATGGATTTACAGTATTATACATGGATTTACAGCATTATACATAGATTTACAGTATTATACATGTATTTACACCATTATACATGGATTTACAGCATTATACCTGGATCAAAAGGATTATAAACAAAGAGAAATATTTTTCTGGTGGATTATTTTCATTTTTATCTCAGTAAATAATAATCTATTTGTGCCTAGGTTAGCGATATTTAAAAAAAGTAAGTCTGTAGTATATATTTACTGTTCACATTTCATGTATAATCAACTATAATGAAAATGAATTAATTACTACCATAGTAAAATACTAAAGAACTATTCAAGAAAAGTGGAAGATTATTAATTTTAGTTTGTAAACTACTTTATTTGCTATAAAATGTACGCTAATGCACATTCCATCATGAAGTAGGCGATTGTTGCCAGGAGTTGGTAAGCCTGTGATATTGCATTCCATTACAAACTGTAGTTCACTGAATTGTACTGGAATTACAATGACCTTTTCATGTTTATGACAATGGGTGCTAGTGATGGATAAAACGTTATTATTGGCAAAATTTGTCATAACATTTAACTTAGGGATTTTTATAGTGACATTAAGTGTTATTTATCAGATATAAAACATGTTCATTGCAGTCAATCAGGTAATCAACTTAAAAAAAATCTGTACCCGTCACACTAACCAACTAAATGAGAAGATTATGAATCATTATATTAATGCATCTTATCTATACCTTATAATATTGTTTTAGGCTAATTCGGTAGCTTTATTGGTATGAAATATGTTAATCTATGGAAGTTGATAAATTATGTGTTGTCATTAGGAAATAAAAACAAACAAGCAAAGGCAACGGAGAATATATTATATGAGTGTCACAAAATTGCAGTTTTGAACAATAATTATAATAAGAAAATAATTAAAGAAAGTTAACCTTCACTATACATATGCAGAGTGGAAAACATATGGAAACGCTTTTAGAATTTTGTTATGACTTCTCTTGTACAAGTGAAATCTTGTACATGATCATGGTTACAAAGAACGTACTTTTGACGCCATTAGCGACATTTCATCGTTTCAGGGGATCGGACCATGAAGAGTTAAACGAAAATCTTCAACGTAAGCCAAGATCCAGTTTGCTATCAAATGAAAAGTCTATTCAAGAAAAATTAATGGCCGCAAACCGGACTTCGAAAGATTGATCCTTTCCAGAGTAGCGGTTGTTTGTTTGTCAAAGTAACTAATTTGAACATTATTATTTATACACTATTTAACGGTTTTAAGTAAATTACTCTGACCAAAAATAATACTTTATGGAATATAATTATTAAAAAATTTAATTTTTACATTATATATGGAAAAAATAATGTTTTGGTGAAAGCATTTCTATATTTTTTCCACCCTGTATATTTAATGTTCACATTATAAAAGTGTTGCTTACCAATACAAAAGAACAATATACAGTTTTATTGATTGCTGTGAATGTATGTCAGCTACATATAGTAGAAATACATCATTGGAATTGAAATTGTAAACAAATTTTACATTCAGGAAGAAATTAATTGTACTGTTCCAGCGTAGATAAAGCCAATTCTAAGCATTTTTGTCTTCTCAACCGTTATTGATTCCAAATATAAATAAAATATGATTGCACTTCGATTCTTAGTTAAACCTGTTTTGCCTGAGCCACCTATCATTATGTGGTCTTATTATAAATCGTAATATATGTCATTCGTATCAACATTTATATAATATATCTACGATATTTTTTAGATATATTATAGCCATTTAAATGTTTCAATGGAATATATTTAAGGTTTTTAAGGTGTAATTGGTCATATGGTTCAAGAATAATTTCTGTACTATGTTTGTTACATGTTTGTCGATTTTATGTTACTTTATGACATCAGCGTTGAACATAACAGTGACGTCATGTACATCCAAATATGTCTACTTCTGATGGGAAAATATGCTGTTAAAAAAATCCTTTGGATACTGAAAGACTATATTTCGTCATTTACGTTTTCCCTCTTGAGGACCAAATGAAGAAATATGGTCATTACTAAATTTCACGTTGAGGACCGAATGACGAACGTCATTCGAAGTTTGTTACATATAACATCCAATTTACCACTTACGATAACTCGTACGTCTTTTGGATTATACGCAGACGTTCGACAATAATTTTTTTGACGTCTGGAGCTAGCTGTTGGAATATAACCTCAATGAAAAGAACTTACAATAACAGACAGAGAGTTAATTTTAACAGCCGAATCTGACAGTATTAACAAGATATTTCTAGTTATAATTGTTTAATTTTCAATCCGATTGTTATAATTTTGTCTATGCTTGTAGGTAATTAAGTTTATACTTCAATGACATAGTTTCCCACTGGTAAAATATGTTTTGTGTACGAGCTGTAAGCGTACAAAAAATAAATAAATGTTTAAAACAAAATAAACTTTCTTGCATTAAACTTTTACGATTAAACTTTAAAAATTAAATGGAATTACGAGGATTTAAATAGTAAAATATAAAGTTATATCTTTTATATAAATACTTTAGTATAAAAAATGTCCTTTTTTTAGTATATTTTAGAACAATAATACGTAGTGTACTGTTTTGAATCATACATTATAACATCCAAAAATATATAAATCATAAAAGCTGGTTAAGTAATATCTATTGTAATTTCTTATGTACTTTGATAGAACCCAAATCGGGTGATTATAAGTCAGGTGGCATTCATAGTACAGGTAGACGGAGAACCTTTGTTCCCTCCGATCGTTTATTTATTCTGGTGAAATTCAGTTTGGCGAGTTACCAACAGTTAAAATAAAATGTATAATCAACCTGTTTATTTTTTTATATTTACACATTTTTGAACGTTTCATACCAACATAAAAAAATCGATTCTATTTTATATAGGTTCGTCAATATTTTAACACTGTCTCTACTTTTCTTGTCGCATTAAATTATAAACAATATATATTTACTGTTGTCAATGGAAGTCAATAAATATGATACTAATTCTAATCTAACAGTAATCTATCCCATAGTGAGTTGTGGTCAAGATGTTGCTGAACGTCAGGTTCCCCATAGCGTGAGTCACCTCAAGATGTTGCTGAACGTCAGGTCCCCTTAGCGTGAGTCACCTCAAGATGTTGCTGAACGTCAGGTTCTCCTTATCGTGAGTCACCTCAAGATGTTGCTGAACGTCAGGTCCCCCTTAGTGTGAGTCACCTCAAGATGTTGCTGAACGTCAGGTTCTCTTAGCGTGAGTCACCTCAAGATGTTGCTGAACGTCAGGCCCCCCTTAGCGTACCTCACCTCAACATGTTGTTGAACGTCAGGCCCCCCTTAGCGTGAGTCACCTCAAGATGTTGCTGACGTCAGGTCCCCCTTAGCGTGAGTCACTTCATGATGTTAAAGATCTGAAACAGCAAATTTATTGACAAATTAATTAAGTTCAATGGGTATGAAACGTATATTGTATAATAGTAATTAAATATTTCTAGGTCTAACAATAAAGTAATGATTACAATTATCAGAATATTACGTGCTGGCAGGAATTTAGTGAAATAAGTGAAACAAGTTTAATAACATTTCATTACTAAAAATAAAAAAATTGTATACGTAGTCATTGATTTTGTGGTCTCACTTTGGTGAGGATGTTGAATTTGGTATACCAGTTTCGATCACCATAATACTGTATCATTTTATAATACAATTAACTAAACTGTGTTGTGTAAAGTTTCATGTATTATAATCAATTGACACATTTTGGACTAATATTGTAAAATACCGTCCCTAAATGATACACAGTGATGAATTGCCATCATGTCTTTGAGGGTCGAACGAGACTGGTGATTTATCTATTTAGAAGGGTTTTTCATTTCGGTGACAAATGCTACATTTTTATCACCACCAACGAGACGTCTGGGATCGTTTCCAGCAAGGCCTTATCTCATGTATTTATCTGGAAACATTCCAGATAAAGTTCGTTCATGCAACGTAGATTCAATAACTACAAACATAAAAGGTCAATTAACTAATTTATGGTAGAAATTAAGTAACGCATATCTTAATTATAATGAAAACTTTTATTTAAAATTACTTAAAATATTTCAGTATACTATGGGATATTAAAATTAATGGCTGAGGATGTAACTAGGAAAATGTAATTAATCAGTTCTGCAAAAATACAGAAACTAAATACAGTTTATTAGAATGAGAACATTTATAGAATTAATTAGTGGGTGATAAATCTATTCAAAAGTGACATTTTCAACAGAAACATTTAACGATATAACGCTTACGTTAAAGTTATTTTTGATCCCCTCGCTTTGGAGGGATGCAATGATGGTAAACTAGATTCACCTCATAAATATGAATAATATTTCTATTCTTTTGTATTTATACTGTACGCACTTCGGTTTTGTGCTACGTCTCTGTATATGTAGCACTGGAATTAATACAGTGGTAAATCTACGATTAGTGTTTTTGTTCATAATAAACGGAATTCTCTTATTAAGAAGTTAAGTCAAGTCAAGTCAAGTCATATATATTTAACCTTCATTCCAGTAACAGGAAATGTACATTCAACATAATACAGAAACCTAGGGTATAATATTTATTTTATTATAATCAAATATTACATTGCTCTGTATTAAATTAGCAACACAATAAAAACAAGCATATTGTTAAATGAACCCCGAACCAGTTTAGTATTAAAAAAGGGCTTTGGAATATCTATCAGTCATGGAAGGGGAGTAAAGGGTGTCTGATGAATTCAATCATAAACCAAGGAAACCTTCCTCCCCAACATGAGGATAACACTTTCATTAGTAACATGTCGACTCAGAAGATAAATTTCCATGTAATTGAGAAACATGATGTCTCGTATTGACATTTATCTCGAACTACTTTAGTAATTTCTTAATATTACAGCAAAACAATTTTCACTAATGTAAACCTAGATATTAACTAAGAATCTAAATACATAGAAAAAATAATTTTATATTTGTTATGATATGCCCTGTAAACACATGAAAAAAATATTAAATTATATTAACTATGATAACACTGAACGAATGTAAGATACTCGTCACTGACGTTTAGTTCCAACTGTGTGTTCGAGTATAGTCAAGGTTAGATCTATGGAGAAAATAAAACATATGATTGGACAGTTTGGTTTGTCTTTTAATTTATTTACAGTGACTTAACTGTGTACTTGCTCTAAACGTTGGGTACGATTTCATCCAAGATCATAAGAGCCAGGACATTGCATAATAGTAATTAATAGAACTTAAATATACGTAACCTTGCAGGAGCTGTCTTCTCCGCAGATATAATGTGCCATTTATATTAACATTAGTTTAATAGTAGGAACATTGTTTACGCGTATCTTTTTACTAATAGTGATCAGTATTCAATAAATAAATAATGTCAATTAATTAATCAATAATACACGGTACAATGCCATTCCAGCTCAATATTCGCCTTTCTTTGCCTAGAAAGAATAATTTATACGTCCTAATATCGGATGATATAAAGCAATTACATTTTGTATTTTAAGATATTTATTAGTTTAAAATGTTTATTTAATTAATTCATTATACATCAAAGCGGCTCTAGTAGGCCTTACACAGCCGTTGATAATTAAACTAAATTCAGCTCTCATCGACTGGAAGGAGACTCATTCTAAATCACATTTTTGCACCACCAACAGTCCTGAATTCCATTAGATCCTCAGTAAATTACATTTCTCAAACAGGGTAAATCACTTTGGCTCGACCCTCGATCTGATAGAATTACTCCCTGCTGCATACCTTAGCTTTTCAATTATTTTCTTAAAATAGTGACAAGTTTGTATTTAACTAAATTTGGATGGTTTAGAAAGTGTAACAGTTCGATAATCTATTTATACATATAGAAATATTTACTATGAATGCAAAACGTACAAATATACTAGAACTTTTTTGTGAGAGCCAAACCAAACATTTGTTTTCTTCCTTTATCATAAATGTTTGGATAGAGAAGTTTTTTAATTTAATAATACAACCAAATTATATTGGCACTACAAATCTATCATTACAATGAAAATTTTTTTGTAATGATTATTATATTAAAATCATATCTAAGTTTCTCACTATTACAGTATAAGATAAAAAATACACCACAACTCACGCAAACTCTTTATTCACTTTACACGTATTCACTTTACATTTTGTGTCTATATTTACATGACATATTAAAACCTGATTCAATTTAAAATCAAAGTAGAACACAATTTGTGATCTAGCGAATTGCCGCGAGATGTCCCATTAAACTGACAAATGCTTAAGAAACGCATGCTGCTCATAAAATTTGGAGTGTCCAGGTTTAGTGATAGTAGGCACTTGAATAAATGGAGGTGAATACTTTCACAATAGCAAAAGAGATGAACGATATGTTCTACAATCTCATGTGGAAGATTAGTAGTACATTTTAAATGAGTAAGTTATCATTTAATCAATTTTAGAAATGAGTAATTGGACTACATACACTAAGCTTATTAGTGCAAAGCTCATACTTCATTCATATTTGTTTGGTGCAAGAAAGTTACAAAAAGGCTATTTTACTTCATCGTTGCTTACAATAATATGAAAATGTATGGCCTGTAATCAGTGTTGAAAACTTGCAATACAGTTAGATGAAGAAAAATGTAATTTCATAAGAAGTGTTCAAACAAAATGTTGATTACTTGTGTTATAGATTTAAATCAGTTGTTTAGTAAAATCTTTATTTAGCTATCTGTTGCCTCTAAATACTTGGAAAACATCTTTTAAGTTAAAAATTACAAGTGGGGAAGAATGGATGAATTGATTTAGTATATTATTAAATTTAGAAAAATTCATATTTTGTATTAGTAATCATATATCCGTATCAGATTTTAACTTACCCACTAGCTAATTGGTCTCAGAAACTATAAAATAGATTTACTAAATTGTATAGAAAAAACAAGAAACCAAGATGAATTCACCTTAAAAACGAAAATGTTCCACACCAAATTAGTTTTTTTCGTATAGTTATTCTAGTAATGTATGTACAACTATATAAAGCTACTTCTTTTAAAAACCCCTCGAGTGTCTCGAGTTTAAGGTGGTTTGGCCAGCATTAGTGACAAATGAAATCCGCTACGCGCGCTAGCTGTACGTTTGACCATGAGGTACTAACACCCAAACACCGACCCCTCCCACTCCCCTTGGATGGATTGGGTATAATTGCAGGAAGTCATTGAAGCGCGATCCTGCGGGTGCGAGTGCTGTGTCTCGATGTACGTGTGCGTAACGTATTATTGTAATATAACATGCGGGTAAAATTACAAATCCCAGTTGAGTATATAAAGTTAATCAATTTTGTAAATTGTTTGATATTAAAAAATATAAAATGCAATACACGACTTTCTCGTAATAAAATGAAAACAAATATATAACATTAGTTATTTAGAATCAAATATGCTAATTTTCAGTAAAACTACGTAACTTAAAATAACTGATGAGCAAGGCCAGTCCTGGGAGGGTCTGTTTTTAAAATTTGGGAATAATCGGGAAAATAGTTTCTTAATTCTGTATGTACCAAGAAAGCCCAAATTCTCATCTTTGAGTTGATGTATTTATAACCTTAAACATAATTTCTATGAAAGAACTACTTGGGAGCCGTTTAATAGCTAATAATCGAAAAATTACAATTATGTTGACCAAGTAGCCTTACCTTATATGGGCAGTTACAGATCACTTACTTTTTTAATTCCATCTTGGGCTTCTAAAAAATATCTTTATAGTAATAGTTATAATCACATTTGTGTCAAGCTTTAAAATAAAAGGACATTTGGTTTGTTTATCGCAAACGTCCACAAAGTATGGTCTCCAGGTAAGGAAATATATGGACCGATAGTATGGGACGGTAACACACACGCGTATATTGTGTATACAGAGATTGCAAACATTTTCTACAAAGAAAATAAAACTGAAACTATTATGCTAAGCCCTTATAACTACCAATTCACTATAGTAGCAGTAGTTTATCTGATAATTGACTAAGAACTATTCAATTCCAACAATAAAAACATTTAAGACCTTCAATATAAATACATTACTTAGGTAGAGCCCAATACTTTCTCTAGGTATTGAAGAAAATATGGAAATAACCCATGGAAAGTATTGTTTATTTGATTACACTAAGGATAAATTTACTAGAAATAATTTATCACATAAAGTAAATTATTTCCATCTATTTTGAAACTGTAACTATTTTCTTTAACACTGTTAAAATATTTTAAACATTTCAGTCATGAACTTAAAAGTTCTAAATCAAGGATAAGAACCGTTACAGAGCATATGATCTAATTCCTTCTAGAGAAGCCGAACAAAGTTTCACGTCTGGGAACCAATGCGCCCTTTTGGATTGGTATAGTAGATGAGTGGACGAGCCGAAAAAGCCCAGGACACACATTTTACTGCCTCTCTATCAGTTTTCATGACATCATCAATATGGCTGCCAAAACTATGTGACATGCTTGTACATTTCCCTATATAATTCTATTTTGTAATTAGATATTAACCTATATTGTTATTGATTATTAAAAAATAGAAAACAAAACTATCTTAAACGGTATGTACGACATTAGGATTTACTTTAATTATACGTTAAATAGATGTAGCTTTATTTAAACAATTGTTTTTATTTTGTCTTTTTCAATAAATTTTCAAATTCGTTACATTTAGCTAACAATGTTTCCTTTATATTTTTGTTTCCCAACTAATTACCTTTCAAATGCTATAAATAACTTCTTTTTAATCACAATTAATCTATGAAAATATGACAAAACAATGTAGGTTTGGAAACTATATTATTTATATGGTTTCTAATCCAGCAGTCAGTTAAAATAATCCGAAAGTTAATGAGATTTGTTAATTTTCCTTAGGGATATAAGGATGTAGTATACGAGTTTTTCACCTACGTTTTCTTGAGGAACATCAGAAGGACCAAAAAAACAAAAGAAATGTATATTCTTTTGGTTTAATACTAATAACTCGAAAATACGCATACTTGGGGAAAGTATTTCTAGTAAAAGTTAAAGAATATTGTATATAATTAAAATTTAATAACTGGTTAAAAATATTTTCCCTCCTAGTATGTATTGAGGTACAGCTATTTCAAATTATGCAAAATATCTTAAAATGTAAAATAGAATACATATATTTTGGTCCCAAACCTTAGATTTTTCAATATATCCTTGTAGTCATATTTTGATAGTACATAATATATAGAATGCAACTTTAAGATATGCATATACATACATACAGTTACCCAAGAGCACTTTTGAAAAAACGGTAACCCCGTCCCCATACACGTACAGTGGCAATATTTATAAATTCATATAAATTTATATTTATATGAATAAATATGTAATACATTATAAAAACATGAATATAAACGTCATTTAACATTTTCTAAACGTCATTTAACATTTTCTCCTTTTCCTACAACGAAAGAAACCCCTAAGCACCCGTCACTCACCCTTTTCTTCAACCACTCTCCTCCCACAACTTACAAGTCCTAATTGACTCTTCGTCTTGCATCAATCTTGTCTTTTAGTTTTTATCTGCCGCTTTGTTTTAAAGTCTGTTCAAAATAATGCAGGAATTTAATTATTGATTACTATCAAAGTCATAAACAAAACTGATCCAGTGTTATATGACACCTAAGAACCCTTTCCTTCCCTGTTCTTTGTGTAAGCTAATTATTACTTTGTTAAACTAAGGAATTTTATATACATTGTAAATATATCAAAAACATACTATCCAATGAAATCTGAAAAAATAATTTATTTACGGTCTTCTACTGATCAACTGATATAGTGGGTATTTCAATGTATTCAATTCCTCTTCTTAAAAATATTATCAAAATGATTGAGATTTTGTTTAAACGCCAAATCTTGTTTTTACACTGTACTTTTATTCTCGTTAGCAACAGCACTATTGTCATATATGTATTATTTGATATATGGAATTAGATAACATTTATCGTATGGACGGAAGCTTATACAAATCAAATATTCTCACCTTAAATTTAGATCCTTACTTAAAGGTATCTGTCACCAGGATAATATAATCTTTCCGACTCGTAAGGAAAAAGAATCACACTTATCATTGCATAATTGTGCATTTACACACTTGCGTTTTAAAGCAAAATTTTAAATTTACCAGATTTGTAAAGTTAGAGATACAGTTCTTGAAAAATGCCCAATATATAATTGTGATTGGTACGCATTAATAAGATGTGTATAAGGATCACCTAGAGTTGGGGGTTTTACGGTAAGTATGAGTAGATGGGAAGGGGACGTCTATGTATGAGTATATTGGGTGAGAAATTCGAACTGAGTTGTCCATATGTAAAAAAAATCGTTTTTAAATTTAGTAGAGGTTCATATTAAATTTATAAATTTCCCTATGAGTTGTCTAGTAACTTTACCTTGGAACCTTGGACAATACGTGTTTACTTAGTAATGAGTTCTGTATTTAAGAAATCATACTTCACATTCCTTTGTGACAATGATTTGTAATATGTTGGGAATGTTTAAATGAGTTTCATCATTTTCTTCAAGTAAATTTCTTTTATAAATAATAAATAAATAAAATGCGGTTTTTGTGAAAACTTTCGAAAAAGTTAATCGTGGTTGGAAATTTCATTAAATTATTTTTTGTTTTAAATTTAAAATAGTTGATAAAGGGTTTTTGGGACCGTGATCATAATTTTAGCTATATAAAAACAAAAAATAAATTCGGTAATGGAGAATACTGGATTTCCAACATGTTTCAACACTTCTATAAAACAGTATAATAAAAACCATGTAAACATTCATTATATTATGTTTCTGGACATATATCAACTGGCAGCATTGAAATTACGATATCAGATTGTTAACGACTTTATAATAATACATTTTATACGGAAAATATAAAATTAGATTAAAAAATATTATTTTCAAATAGCTTACTAATCTTGTAATTTTTTTAATAAAAAGAACACATTTTTTAAAACCCACTTTATTCCATCAAGTATATACAACAGAACATAAAATAATCTTGTAATGTAAAACAAATTTTCAAAAAAAAGCTTTTCATCAATAAATTTTTACTCTTAAGAGATATTTTGATATGTAAGGTCTCATTAGAAAGGTAACAAAAATTATAGTGAACAAACAAAGTTCAGACCACTTTTTTTCAATTAGATTTAAAACCTTTTGAAATATTTGAAGTTTAATCATAGCATTTCAGGATAAAAAGAATGAATAATTCAATTCTAACAATCTGATATCTGTAAAGGCACATAAAAAAAATTAAAAACAAAAATTGTTGGGATGATCAACCCCCAAATGTTTAGTCATTATAAACTTTCTTTAAAAAATTAACTAATTTTCCATTAGTAGTCAAAATTAGTTTTTGAAAAACTCATATTTTACCAATTTTTAAAGTTCGGCCAAGTTTTTCATATGAGTACAATACAGCCAACAATTTTTGAGCATGTGTTGAAATACATAATATGACTTTAAACTATTGTATTTTTCTTTTCTAATATCACATTCCAATTGGCAACACTTATTTAGCCACAAGGCACCAATAAAGTGGCTTAAGAAACCATACTTCACACTCTTTGTGACCATGATTTGACATATGTTGAGAATATTTCAATATAGGTAGACATTTAGCCACTTTATTGGCACCATGTAACTAAATAGCAAAGAAATATATGGCTGTAATTTTTTGAAATGTTGTTATACGACTCTTTATAAAATTTTTACACAAAAATTAATCTGTATGACTCATAATCTTCAAGATATTCACTTCGAAACAATCCGTTATTTTTATTTATTGAGAAAAGCGCCATCTTTAACATTCTATATCTAGAGCCTTTGCCTAGTTGTACAAAAATAAAAAGAAAAGGAACTGAAAAATAAACTTGACAGCTTCAAATTAAACCCTTATACATTTTTAAGAAAGTGAAATACTTTTGGCGCTGTTTAAGAAAAAGTGATAAAAATGTTAAATTTCGTAGTGAAAATGTCAATATTGAACGCTCTATAATTCAGAAGGAGATTATTTTATTAAACATTTGTTAATCACCTTATATTCATAAAATAAGTTACGAAACCATATTCAATGTTTTTTTTATATTTTTTTCACCCCGTATAAAGGTGGCCCCTCCCTCCCATCACCCCAAATATCACGCGGGCATGCAAAGTTGTTTATTTCAAGGAACTAAATAATATCTACCTTGATATAATATAACATATTTTAAGGGATTAAACTAGTTTTCTATTTAATTGTTTCTGTTTTACCTGGTTTACTATACTATACTATATATATCGATATTTTTTTGGGATAACAAATTTAATATTAAAAAAATATTTTTTTGATAATGGTTTTAGGTATTAATGTTAATATGAGCACACGTTTAAGGGAAATGTATCAAATGTAGTTTACGAGAGATAAAATAAACCTTATAAAATAATCTGCGTGCTTGGTACATTAGTTGTTTTTATTCCATGCAAAATAAAGTGGTGTAAAACGGTATGACTCGGGAACAAAACGCTGATAGACATTGATGACTGCCACAACATTAGACAGTGACACTGCTGCCATATAACTTAATATTGTCAATTGATACAAAAAAAAAAAAATCACTCCACCATCTAAAATTTATCCTGAATAAATTGAAACAATAAACATAAAAATATTATGTATGCATTTATTATGTAAGTGGGATTTGGATATAGAACTACATTTTTCATTGGAATAAAAATCCCATATCACTTTATAAATTGGTAGTTTTACTTTAAGTTTAGGTTTCTGAGAAATGATGAAGTCAGTCATCAAAATATGATTTTCTTATCATAATCCTTATCATATCATTTTCTTTAGCAAACTTAGTTTTTCATTGTATCAAAATTTCCTATAAATAATACATTTCACAATGCGAAATCTTAAGAACAAGTAAAATATAAAAATTATGTCACCATGCCAAAAGATATGCATATTAAAATCAAAATTTAACTCTCCAAGACTTAAAATCTATGTATGAACTAGTACTTTTTCCAATTTGGGAAAGTACTAGGTAAAATGTTTTAAAAAGTGATACTAAACATTAAATACAACAACATAAATAAAGTATCAAATACTTAATAAATACAAGGTGTCCATCTTCGACTATCGCATATTTTACAGGGTTTGTTGTCGGGTCAATACAAGTAAACAATACCGTATAACATGTGTCCTATCTCGATTTGTTTTCTATCTGTGTATCTGTTTGTGCTTTTGAAACACTCGAAGCTGGACACCTTGCATAAATACTATTTGGGTTCACTTCTGAAAAACATGAAAACTAACTTTAAATTATAGAACAACATAAAAGTATATGGCTTTTGATAAACCAAAACAATAATTATAGACTATATAAACTCACACACATAAATAGGTTAACCAATTACAATTTAAAATAAATCATTACTGATTTGAGTAAATAGGCCTACCTTCATGCTATATTGCATAACCTCAAAGTGAAGACACTGAACTATTAAGGGTGTTCGATCGAACATTATTTTTCAATTTTGTTGAATAAGATTGTTTGTATTAGTACAAGTAATAAGTTTGTTGTGGGAACAAATTCAAGAACATTTGTTTACGGAGATGTGGCTACCTAAAGTGGCTAATTTGGCCTTTCTTGGTTCCTAACTCATTGACAAACAGTGCGCTACATTTTATTCAAATTTTGAGAATATAGTGGACAAATAGTACTAACCAACCTAGAGGTAATTAAAATTAATAATAAAAATAATATTTTTTAAGTGAAACCAATTATAATTTGATAAATGTAGTCTGTACGAATTTCGAGTTGAAATTTGTACAATTATCTTTGGCCGAAAAAGTAGATTAATAATACATAAAATCTTTATTGATATATTTTACAATAAGTTAGGGAATTATCCCCGGTTGTGATCCGGACATGCAACAAGAGTGCTGATACTCTCCCATGCCAACAGCAAGGCATTCACTCTGCTACTCGTGGCGACATTGGTGGCGAAACGTTGAACTATAATCCATCCAACGCCGGACTGAACCGGTCAGACGAACACCCTTAATGAGGGGCATGACTATTTCGATAAATGAATGTTGTGGTAGAGTTCATATTTTATTATGTACACATATTGTTGTATTCCTTAGTCAAAATATTTAATTTACTGTGTGCTGTAAGGGATGGCCAGTTATGCTGAACATAACATTCAAATAAAGTTATCTACTCTAATAACTTCTGTTTATAATATTTCGAATACAAATAATGTCTGGTTATCATTAAAGAAAATTGTAGAAGTTGTTATAAAAACAGGAGCAGTACTGGTATTTATAAAATATGTTTACTTCTGTTTATTGATAATTTAAATTATTATTACTCCCTAAGCTTATGTAACCAAGTGAACATATTGTACGTCCTCTCACACATTCATAATCAATTCACTAAACATATGTCACAGACACCTAAGTACAATAATAAGTATAGAATAAAAAACTTTGTTTGTAATCTACTGGATGATAAAATAAGACATTGTTTTCTTCGCAAATATGTGATTTGTTTCATAATAGAAGTGGAATAGGAAATTTGAAGAGTATTATTTACGGCTCAGGAAACAAATTTTTATAAATTATTTATATATAAATAAATAAAAACAATAATAATGAAAAGGACCCAATGTTCTACTAAAATGATAACTATATAGTTTCAATGCAGTATCCAATTTACGGACAAAAGCACGTCTTATGTCCAACATTAGTAACGGCTTGAACAGTTATTTCGGAGTAAATTGATGTAGCATATCTTAGTGAGGACATTAGTAAATTAGATTTGAATATTACCACTAATTTTATTTTTAAAAGTCATATCAATATATAACGCTCAATAAAAATAATTCACTTTCATATTTATGTTTAAATGACTAAATTCAATTAAACTGTGTAAATATAATTTTGAAAACGTCAACATTTAACAAGTTTAAGTAATAATTAATATATTTATTCCCAGATTTACAAATGTTAGTTATTTGGGTTGTGTACAATCGATGTAAACCATCGCTGAGGATTGCTTTGTTTATAAAAAATCAGAACTAAAACAGGTGTTTAATAAATCATAAATACTGAATCCAGAATAGAGGTTCTTTGAGGCAAGAGTAAGTAAGATATAAAAATAACTAGATAAATTTAAAAAATATATTTTTCCATACTCATTTTTCTTTAAAGTAAACAACAAGTGGTACAGAGGTAAAATTTTGAACAAGCTACCAAACGCTGCCAGGATGATAATTTCTCGAGTTCCAAGACGGCGTCAATAAAACGAATAATCTTTCACAATTAAACTGTCAAAGTAATTGAGTTTACATGAAATCATCGGACGAAGTCTTATTACAGACTCATGTTCTTCATTACATTAGTTGTTGCAAGTAAGTTAATAAACTTGATGAACAGGGCTCTAAACTTGGTGTTAGTTGTAGTGTATCAACTATAGATTCAGTTCCATGACTTACTTGACTTAATCCTTATAGCTCCTATGGAAAGCATAGGGCCTCGACGAGCACTCTCCAACGGTTACTGTCACCAGCCATTTTCTTTGCTCTTTCCCAAGTCAGGCCTTGCTCCTCTAAATTCTTTTCCAGAGTTAGGCTCCAACAAGTCTTGGTCTTCTCTTTTTCTATTTCCTTGCGGATTCCACTGAAATACTAGTGTTGGTGAGCTACAGTCACTTAAGGGTGTCGTATGATATGTCCAATCCGTCTCAAATTTCTTCTTTTCAGCTGTATTCTGATAGATTTATGCTCTGTTCTAATCCACAAGTCCTCCTTTGAGATGGTACTGAGATCTCATTCATATCCTTAAAATGGTCCGTAGACATTTGTTGACAGAAGTTAGCACTTTTTTGACGTTGGTATTTGTTAATTTCCAAGTCTCCCAGCCGTACAACAGAACCGATTTTATATTAAATTTAAATATTCTGAGCTTCGTATTTCTCCCATTCTCCCCCACTTAAAGGTATTAGTCGTGCAAAGGCTGCCTTTGATTTGTTCAGTCGGATTGTGATGTCCAAATCGTCTTCTCCATCTCTCAGTCGGATCCAAAGATGTTATATCGGTTGTCTACTCTAGTATATTTTGTTTTTATGACATGCATTTTTAGGCCTACTAGCTTGGCTTCTACTTTCAAATAGTTTAATTTAATTTCTATGTCCCTAAAGATCTGTGCTTTAATGCAGATATGGTCTACAGAAGGTACTTTGCTCGCTTCTCTTTATACTGAAACGGTGTCCGCTTAATGTTTGCCACTGACGTGGACATTACTAGAGAATTCTAAAGTACTGATAGTCAGGATCCGGATTTTGTGCAGGAAAGAGTAACCTAGCCGAAAATCAGACCAATACTATGTGTTTCGGATTCCACGTAAAGCTGTAGGTCCCTTAGTTTCCCTGGTATTGGGCTAATATTAAATGGCTCAATCTGAGGCACAGTAAACCTTAGTTAGTAGCAATGACTACATTCGTTCATTTACAATCATCACACTCATATTTGCCCATATCTTAACGATCACAATGATAAAATTATGTTAATAATGATAATAATAAAATGCAGGTCTCCCAGCCTTGTTCGTTGCTTTCTTTACTACCATATCCAGTATCACGAGGAGAGGATGAAGGACACTTCAGTCCAATATGTAATTATAATTCTAAAACTGTTTCGGATTGGCAAAAAATTAATTTTGTCTTGATTTGTACTTATGAATGTTCTACACTTAGAGTTACTTGCAGTTTTTCGTATTAAGCAATACCTTAGTAGAATCCTCTTTTAAATGAGATAAATAAATCTGACTAAGATTTTAAAATTAGTTATTTCCATTAAAATGGACTAATGGAATAAATGGATCTTTTCCATCGTAACAGGAAAACTAGGGATTATTGTATGGATGTTTTATGGTTTACTAAAATGAAATTATTATCTTGTTTTCATAAATAATGACGTAAAAGGATGTAGCCATACTTATCCGTTACCCTCACTGCAACAAGCAAGCGTTATGAAAGAACTATTTATGAAAATTTAAGCCTTCGTAACTTATAAATGTTGAATCACTTCTAAAAACGTGTTTGGTTGAACACTTGAAATAACTAGTATATTTCAAATAAACATTTACGAGCCATCTATTTTATTATGCATAATTATAGAATTTGCTAACTAACGTATATTTTGTATGAAATTATTATTTCATACAAAATATACGTTACGTTGAGTATAATTTTATTACAATTTTAGAGGATGCATTCAAATTACTTGTAAATAGATTAATCGAAGGTGACACTCAATACTTAGTGTGTATTTGGACTTGACTGAGTTCATAATGGAAAGTTGTTTAAACAAGCTGCTTAGTTTTGATGATCTTGTTGCCTTCCTTAAATGGGTTGAGACCGATCTATCTAATACAATGCATCTTGTTGAGGTCGAAAGGCAACAGTGAAACACAACAGCTATTGGAATCCCCCAAGGATCAACATAGAACCTCTTTTATTTCTGCTGTACGTAAATAATTAAATTTCATTGTGTGTAAAATACAGGCAGGCAGATTCATTATGATACGATTCTCTGTTGTAGCTTGTGAGTAAAATGTTGATTTGAGTCGGAGGTCTTCGATGAGCTGAATCCATGCACTCGATCTTCTCTAGGTGCGATTCGAAATTTAATTGCAACAAATGAAATTATTTTTAACTTTCCAAAACTCACCCCAGGGTGTGTCTCATGGAGCTGTCACGGTCAGAGGTACAGTAATGGAGAGGCTGATTTTACTTTTTAAGGGAATGTTTAAGGATTACCCGAGGTCGTATAGAAAGTATTTGCATGAGTGTATTTAATCTATTCCGTAATGCAATTTAAAAATGATGTCCTCAATATGTCTTGAGAATGGATTGATGCATAGATTCAAGAGTCTTTTTTATTTTGTGTTACAGAAAGATACAAAATAATAGTCAAGTTATCGAACAGAAAGCCGTAAAGCTGTGCAGAAATGGTTAATAGTAGTCAAGTTATCGAACAGAAAGCCGTAAAGCTGTGCAGAAATGGTTAATAATAGTCAAGTTATCGAACAGAAAGCCGTAAAGCTGTGCAGAAATGGTTAATAATAGTCAAGTTATTGAACAGAAAGCCGTAAAGCCGTGCAGAAATGGTTAATAATAGTCAAGTTATTGAACAAAAAGCCGTAAAGCCATGCAGAAATGGTTAATAATAGTCAAGTTATCGAACAAAAAGTCGTAAAGCCGTGCAGAAATGGTTAATAATAGTCAAGTAATTGAACAGAAAGCCGTAAAGCCATGCAGAAATGGTTAATAATAGTCAAGTTATTGAACAGAAAGCCGTAAAGCCGTGCAGAAATGGTTAATAATAGTCAAGTTATTGAACAAAAAGCCGTAAAGCAATTCAGAAATGGTTAATAATAGTCAAGTTATCGAACAGAAAGCCGTAACGCCGAGCAGAAATGGTATATTGAGACTTTGCAAATTCAAATTCAATCCCCTCCAGGGTCAATATATTCATGCCTACTCCATCAGAGGCAGAGAAAAGCACTTTCGTTGATGAACAGTTGTATTCTCAGGCATGTGTTTGACTACCGACTCCACTTACTGCTCATTCTGGGGACGCGATAGATAGTGTCCCAACAACAAACTGAGCCAGTTTATTGGGGCATTGAGATTGTCGTTTGGACACTTTGTTTGCATCGTGCAAAATTCCAAGGTGGCCTATGCTGTCCTTTCATGAACAGACAAACTGGACCATATTCCTGAGTGGTACAGGTTGTCGTTGGGTCACTTTGTCCTCCATGTTCTAAAATCAAAAATGGTTCAGTTTGTCCTTACGCGCAAGGACATACTAAGCCACTCTCAAAGGTCGTTGGTTTTTGTCGATGACTGTACTTTAATAACACTAAATCTGGGGTTGGATTTTGAAGCTGAAAATCTTTTAATCACTTTAATGCCACTCATACAGTTTACTCTGAAATATTTTAAGTTCAACATTTATATAACATTTATTATCACAAATCACAAGCTACATAATGACCTTTTTTTAAAATACGAGTACATTCATCTATAACTGACTATTAGTAGTTTTTGAAACTGAAGCAGCAAATGTTTTCTTATCGTAAATGATACACTCGTGTATTTATGTTTATTTTGGTAACATCTCTAATAGAAATATATTTGTTTAGTTACATTATTAATATTAATGACATGTTACTATTATTGTTTTAAAATTAAATAGTTTTTATTTAAACTCATCTGGGTCCCTAGCTGACTACTGGTAAAAAGGTTACTACTAAAAATAGCAATCCACATTACATGTTATCAATTTTAAGTAGTAGCCTAGTAAGTATTTTCTCTAATAAATAATAAAGTGCTTAAAAACTGTATCGTCATATATGGTAAAAATGTTTTAAATTTATTAATTGATATACATCTGTAATCTGAGCAAATTCTACAAAAAAAAAGTAAAAGTAGTTTAATTTGATGTTAAAACATTATTTCTATTGTTAAAAGTGGAAAACAGATTATCCGCGTATTTTCCCGTTACACAACAGATTAATTTAAGCTAGGTGAAATAATAATAAAAATCCCTAATGTCCAAATTTGAATATGTTAATACAATTTACGTTTCATTTAACATAAACAACAAACATGTTGTTGTGTGTACGCGTACGTAAGTGAATTTACGTACGCAAACTATGTTTCCTTATTTATTTATTCTTAAGACGCCTATCGTTAAGATATGAGTGAAAAGGAATGTTACCTAAAAAATAAATATTTTTGTTATTTAATAATAGTTACATTTTAAAATTGAAAAATTAGGTGTACAGTTAATTATTGTAAAGTAGACTTTATCCTATTTCGAATAAAATATATTTTTCTTACACCTTTAGCTTTTTAATTGTTTTACAGCTACAAATGGAAATAAATTTACAATATAATGTTATATGTTTTTAAAATAAATAAAAAGTTTTTGGAAAACTTGACTCACTAAATTATTTCTCGAGAGCTTTGAAGAATAGAAAACAGCAGAGAAGATGAAAACCAGTAGAAATATAGTTTCCTGCAGCATAATGCTAGATATTTATAGAAATTTATGAACTCGTACTTTAAGAGACTTTTATTCCGTTTACTTTCTCTAACCATGATATTTAGAGTTAGATGAAAGTCAACACTCTTTTGAATAGTAGCCTGACTATAAATAGCATATGTTTTGATGTAAAATAAAAATAATAGCCTATATACCGTCCAAAAATAATTGTGGTATTAGCCTACATTTGTTTGCTCTTATATACATGTTCTTTTAATTAATTAATGTTTAATTGAGATTAATGAATAAATTAACATATTAATTTTATTTATTATTTGAATACCTTGTGTATTACAATACTTGTACAGTCACATTCAAAACCTAAAATGGTTCAGTTTGTCTTTTCATGACAGAGACAACCTTGACCACATTCCGGAGTGGTTCAGTTTATCGTTGGGACACTTTGTCCTCAGCGTGCAACATTCCAACGTGGCCATGTCTTTTCACGAACGGACAAACTGAACTGCATTTCTGAGTGTATTTGTAATTTGTATTTGGGTCACTGTGTTCTTGGCTCACTTTTTCCTCGCTGGATTTTAGAAGATGGTCTAGCTTGTCGTTGGGACACTTTGTCCACGTCCCCTGATTCCACACAGGAGCCTGGTGCAAGGAGGTTCAACACCTTCCTGAGACGCTTTCTGCTGGAGCACTTAGTTTAATATATTGGTATTTATATAGATAAAGTTAGTTAAGTGTGGGGGAGTTTTGTATACACCCATTCTTATATTTATAATAGTTTTATTAAAATTTATTATATCGGGAATTTCTTTGTATTTATATAATGTGAATGTCAACCTGTTATATATTTAAAACAAAGCTCTTGACGCCTTGTTTAAGATTACATGTAATTGTCAATCTTAATAAATAAATGTTTCTATAGTTAAATTATAGTAAGAATTATTAACTTAAAGTAACAGTTAATTAAAATACTATAACGATTATTAAACTATAAGGTTTTTCAAAACTAGTTAGTATTAAATCCCTTAAAAGTAATAAAAGCATAAAATGTTGAAAAAAAATTCAATCTAACTTTCATCGAGTGAAAGGATGCTCATTCCAAAACAAACATTTTTTCACCACAGCACTGAAGCTATTACAGACACAGTTAATTACATTTCTCAGACATTGCCTCGACTCCCAGGCCGATGGATTCACTTACCACCGCATACCTCGGCTTTCCGCACTTGGGACTTAACGAATACTACCAATTTCAGATTTAATTACAACTTAGATAATTTGTTTTAGTACAGAGGAAGATCTCTTAATTATTTTGAAATGTATGAAGTAGCAGTAACAATAACATAAGTTTACTACTTTGTATTTATACAAACTAATTCTATTTAATCATATATATATATTGACAACCAAACAAACTCATTATTTTAAATGAGCTATTCGTCTGTATGTATGGGTTGACATACGACATTATTTGTGTATATATCAAATATACACGAACAATTGTAGCTACACACTCTTTTTAAAATATCAACATTATTTGTATGCAATACAATAGTTAGTTAATAATATTTTTTTAAAAGAGCGATATCTCTGTAGTATTGAAGCTAGAAACTACAAAGAACTAGTACTGTGTAGTAAGTTACAGTTTTAGCTGATATACAACTGTCACCAATACTGATATACAACTGTCAGCAAGACTGATATACAGCTGTCACCAATACGGATATACAACTGTTACCAAGACTGATATACAACTGTCACCAATACTGATATACAACTGTCACCAAGACTGATATACAACTGTCACCAATACTGATATACAACTGTCACCAAGACTGATATACAACTGTCACCAATACTGATATACAACTGTCACCAAGACTGATATACAACTGTCACCAAGACTGATATACAACTGTCACCAATACTGATATACAACTGTCACCAAGACTGATATACAACTGTCACCAATACTGATATACAACTGTCACCAATACTGATATACAACTGTCACCAATACTGATATACAACTGTCACCAAGACTGATATACAACTATCACCAAGACTGATATACAACTGTCACCAATACTGATATACAACTGTCACCAATACTGATATACAACTGTCACCAAGACTGATATACAACTATCACCAAGACTGATATACAACTGTCACCAATACTGATATACAACTGTCACCAAGACTGATATACAACTGTCACCAATACGGATATACAACTGTCACCAAGACTGATATACAACTGTCACCAATACTGATATACAACTGTCACCAATACTGATATACAACTGTCACCAAGACTGATATACAACTGTCACCAATACGGATATACAACTGTCACCAAGACTGATATACAACTGTCACCAATACGGATATACAACTGTCACTAATACTGATATACAAATGTCACCAAGATATATCCAGAAACAAAGATTAACTTGTCACAACCAACAAGGTCACAGTATGTGTAAGTCGTATAGACAAGTTTTTTGTCAAACAAGTGTTTTACAGTGAAAGTAACTGTCCACATGTTTTACTTAGTTACAGTAATTGTATTTAGCTATTTGTTTTTATGAGGTAAATAAGTTCACTTTAAAAGTACATTTACGGGCGTGTGAATAAGATCGACGACCAAGAACTTAATTAAAGTTGTTATAGTTTTTTGATTGCAATGTTCCACTTAACAATAAATAATACTTGTTAAAAGGAGTATACAAAACAATTTATAAATAAAATGAATTAGTGTCTTATAAATGATATTACTGTTGTGTATATATGGAACACTCAAGGCTGGACAATAAGCATAACATTTTAACCAATATAGAGGGTAACAAGTAATTTTTAATAATAAGTTTGGGCTACTCTTACACAGTCAATGTATAACACAACTCATTAAGAAATGGAAAGGATTCCGTAGAGATAAAAAAGTGTGAATTTATGGCCCATTTAGTCATATTACAAACTGTACGATATTGTTTGTTCCGTAACTAGACATATCTGTTTCCCCAGGAGTGAATTTATGGCCCATTTAGTCATATTACAAACTGTACGATATTGTTTGTTCCATAACTAGACATATCCGTTTCTCCAGGAGTGTATTTATGGCCCATTTAGTCATATTACAAACTGTATGATATTGTTTGTTCCGTAACTAGACATATCCGTTTCCCCAGGAGTGTATTTATGGCCCATTTATTCATATTACAAACTGTACGATATTGTTTGTTCCGTAACTAGACATATCCGTTTCCCCAGGAGTGTATTTATGAACCATAAGAGGTTGTTACCATTCCATTCCTCATTAATAATGTCATTATTTTGAGGTCTTCTATTAAGAAATCTTCAACGGTTTGATAACATTTGATAGGCTGAATTGTATGGACATGAAACGTATCTAGGCCTAGTTCAATTGGATACCTCTAACTTTCATTACAATTTATGTTAGTAATAAATCATTTTTGTAACATCGTAAAATATTGTTCCTAAATGAAATTCGGATATTAATTGCCGTCACTTCTTTGTGGGTTGGATCAGACTCGTCATTTATCTATTTAGAAAGGTTTTTCATTTCGGTGACAAATGCTGCGTTTTTATCACACCACCGAGACTTTTGGGATCGTTTCCAACACTGCCTCATCTCGTGCTCTTAATTGAAAAAAGGAGTCGATTTCTTATGAAAAAACATGCTTAATATTTGCTACTAAATGCTGATAATTAACCAAACATAATTATAGTGGTTTATTGAACTAATATTTAAAGAAATCATTATGAAATAAACTACTCATGTATTTAAACTCATACTGCAATTTACTCATTTATTAAACTTTAAATATAAAGTTTTAAACATTTTTAAAAACTTTATATTCAATGAATATTAATCGACGAATGTAAGTATAATTAGTTATTTACAAGAACACAAAAAGGAATCCATTTTCTTTTCTTTAGTATTATAAGAGGTGAATACAGTAAAATTTTAAATCTACACGGAAATTTTTAGATGTCTACAGACTATTGGGAGAATTTTCAAAACGTCTTTGATTTATAGACTACAATAAGAGCAGAGGGCGTCTGATGAATTCAGTTATAAACCGAAGAATCGTTCCTCTTCAAAATGAGGAAGATACTTTCATCAGTAACATGTCTGACTGTTACAAGCTGGAAGATAAATTTATATTTCATTTGAAAAACGATAACTGTTGAAACTTCCCATGAATAATTTTGAAAATATTTTGAAAATGTTCTGGTAATTATATTGTGATTATTTAAAGTGAAAAGTTATTAATTCACGGAAGTTTTATCATTCCTTACCCATTCAAAGTGATATCCTACTATGATATAATACAAATACAAAGCTGTTAACCAAATGGTAACGTGTTACTGAGCTCATATTTAGTCCATTTCCGCCGTACAGGGTGAGAGAACCTTCTGCCGTGTTGTGCCGTTCGTCTCTGTAGGTTTTAGTTTGTGCTTGTGTGTTTCTTCATTTTGTTGTTCCGTGTTTCCTGTTCCTGTTCGTGTTGTCTTGTTCGCCATCATTGGACTACTGCCATTCGTCTTCGTCGGTATGTTTTGCTAAGTTCATTGGGTAAGTTATTTTGGTGATTTTCATTCACAGACAGTTACGGCGGAAATGTAGTTTATTTTTTTTTTTTTTTTTTTTTTTTTTTAAGGAGAGGCCGATCTCCTCCTTAACCTTACTCTGACCATTCCCCATAGACCATTGATCTGTGCAAGGAACTTATTTAGTCAGAGTAAGGGGGCGAACCTGTACAGTACAAGGTGAATATTACTGATAAATCTTTCAGTCTAGGCCGGATTCGAACCAGCGCTATCTCTAACCCAAGCTCAAAATCCTGACGCCTTAGACCACTCGGCCACCGGCTCACCACAAACCAATTAATGGTATATTTGTTTGATTTCAGTTTATAGTGCTGTTGCCCGTTTATATTAATTCATTTTGTTCTGTAGATAGGTTAGGCAGTCACATGGCTTCCAATTTCTAATTTTTGTTGTTGTTGTTGTAAAATATTAATTTGTAATGTTAGTATTATTTAATTCTGTTATCTGTCTAATATTTATGTCTTTGGAATTCAAATATAGCATTTTAAATTAAAAAAAAATTAAGGATAGGCACAGTACACGTGTACTACTGCTGGCAAGTTAAGATCTTCTTTCTTCATAAAATAAACAAAGAAACAACTTCATATGTGGAACACACAAATTTTATCTATTTTTAAGTTTCTTAATGTTAGGTAAAGAGATAATTGTACATATTTGCTACATTATGTAATTTTAATATTTGATCTACTTTATTTACATTTAACTCTAACCAAGAGGAATAGAGGGAGTTATCTAGCCCTAGAATATAAATCAAGTTCTTGTCCTTGTTACACAACAGCTCTTTCTTTTCTACATGTTCGGACCTTTTCCGTTAATTCATTACTACTACTTTTTCCATCAATTCACTACCACTAATTTTTTTTTTTTTATCACAATTACGGCTAGGTTAGGTTAGGTGGTTACTAAAGTTGATCACAAACTGGTAAATCCAATGATTGACCTACCGCCGCATGCGTTCTCCGTGTATAAGTTCTTAGAAATCGATAAAATAAGGAATTATATCGATTTCCTAGCGGATAAGGAATGTCAGACTGGACCGTAAGTATGAGTGGGGAACAGTTTTCAGGGCAAGTATATTTGTCAAGTGGTAGTAAACCAACCGAAACAAAAAATGAGTAGTGGTAGGGAATTAACGGAAAAGATCCAAATATTCAATTATTTTACATTAAATTCAGTCCTTTCTCTCTAGTGTTCTTAGACCCTCTTCCATACCACACCTCCAAGATCTTTATTTGTGCAGTAACTGGTCAGTCTTCTGTACATTCAATACGCTTCTGCGGCCATTCTTCAGCATTCTAGAACAAGTGGTCAAACAACCTCTGGTGTGAGTCAATTGATTTTAATTCTTGTATTTTAGATCCATTTGTAAAACTTCCTCACCTGCTCCAGTATAGCAGTGGTCAAAAACATTGACTAACTCTACCTCACACACGGTAACTAAAGGAAATACCGTAGCCTACACTCATTTTCCTTCAAAAACATTTTAAATATTTGTAACTATCTTGTTACGTTTTAATTAAGTTGCTTAACATATGTATATAATCATTTCACTAAACTATAAGTCGAAAATAGTTTTAGGACCAGGTATCTCTTTAAAAAGTAGTCCTTCAAAATAAAACCTGTTCTAAAACTGAGTTTATTTTGAAACACTCTTATAAGTACAAAGTCTTATAAGTCTTCTTGGAGATCCATGTTCATTATTTTATTAGCATGCCAATCAATTAACTTTATGGAGAGTGTTGGATATTAGGTGCAGTATAATTATTACTGATAACTCACTTCAAACATCCAGTAATTATGTAATTCTCAACAGGAAACAACATTAAACTCTTAAAGTTATATATAATAACTGTGTTACTTCTTATACAGCTTTAGAAGTTTCTAAAGCTCTCAATAAATCTAATTTCAACAACTTCATATATCACTTGATCTATTATAAACAACAAACTTAGAAGAATACGTAATTTTTATGCTTGACAGTGATGTCATAAAATATGTCTTTTGTGTCTCAATCTGAGCCAATGAATGCCTTACAGTAAAAGTGTCCTCTTGAAAATGAAAAAATAAAAAAATCATTATTTTCATAAAATTACTTCTGTTAGTAAAAATGGACAGTGTCTTTCAGCTTATACACATTGAAAACAGTCGAAATAAGTAATTTATTAAACTGACAAAATTGAAAATTTGTTTCAAGAAAAGTGGCACAAAAGAGTAGGCTACAAAAATATTAAACCAAATATCTTTGTTTAAGTTTCGTAGGCCGGCATCGTTACTAATACGTAATGGTAATGGTCATTAATAATAACTAAAGCTTCCGTTAACGACCGCGTCAAGGTGTTATCTACAATATTTACATCACCAAACGTTTCGCCCATGCTTCAGAGATACTACTGAGGATGTCGCATCACATCATGGGCGAAACGTTTGGTGATGTAAATATTGTAGATAAGACCTTGACGCGGTCATTACCGGAAGCTTTAGTTATTAGTAATCTTTGTTTAAGCTTATAATTTTACATTTACCTTCTTTTAAACACGCCAGTAGCGTGATCAAAATCGTCGTAAAAACGTACATCCTAACGTCTTTTATGTATATAAAATATACGTTTATTTGTAAGTTTTAAACATTTAGTAATAATATTTATAGGTTATAATGATTATTACTACATACTAGTTGTGAATCCAATAATTAGGATTGATAATTAACTAATTTGAGCTCCTTAATTCAATAGTATCATTTTCTGAATTTAATATATATATATATTTATAAAAAATTTTATAAATTATCAGTGAACTTTAAATTAGGATTAGGAGGATCAAGTTTATACTATTGATTCGGCTATCATAGTTATACGAGCACAGTCCTTACAAAATTATTGAATTAAGTTATGGAAATTTGATGATATCTCATGAGTTTATATCAGCATACAATTGAACAAGTACGAGACCATGTTTTATTTTATACTTATTTTTAACCAAGAATTGTTTTTTTTTAGGTAAAATAATTTAACAATTTTCACATAATGTAATATTGGAAAAAACCGAACTCAATAACCAATATTTAAAGAAACTGGCAAAATTTCGGTTTCCTAAGTTGAAACACTACGTATATTCCACCCACGTACTTCCAATGGAGGTTCTGAGGGACTTTGACATTCAAATTGCTTTGAGAGTAAGCCACTAACTTTCTTTATCCTACAGAAAAATTCAAACGTACTTAAAGAATATTTCTAGTTATCAATATTCGGATGTAAACTTATATTGTGTATATATATATGCTATGTATAATTAAGATGAATGTTGTAATTAGTACTACATTCTGATGACTGCATTATTATCCCACTAAACATATTTTCAGCTTGCATAAATCCAATTAATTAATAATCTAATAAACTTATCTTAAATATAATTTCTATATCAACTGCTGATAATGAAAATAACAATGGATGTAAACAATTTGCATACGTAAAAAATCCAACTATTTTTGGAAATTTAAACTGTAGCAAAAGGAGCGTTGCTCTCATTTTTATGATTAAAAAATGAGACGTTTAAGACATAAGTATTAAGTATAGTTAAGTGTAAAATAAGTATATTTGTTCTAAAAAAAAGTCCTTACAGTAAAAATATGTTATCCATCATATAAAACTTTGTTATAATAAGCCAATATATTTCAAAACTTTAGAACTTACCCTTTAAAAGTGTTTTTGGCAGTAACGACAGTAATTAATTAGACCTTACGTCTATGCTTATGACTGACATTTATTTTGTGATTCTTAGAAAATGTAAACTTATATACCATGTAGCATCTATAATGTAGTGATTCAAATATTTGAATCCCAAACTGACATTTAAAATTTATTTTATAATTATTTATTTGGATTTGATCTATTTTGGTGTGCCTGAAAACGTGATTTAATTCTAGCTAAGAAAACACAAACATGAGTGACTCGCCCACGACAAACCAACTCTATGTATACTAATTACATTTAAAAGTGGCTTGTACATTTACTCGTCATCCCTAGGTTTGGGCGGGTTAAGTAATGAAGTTTATTACGTTTAAATTGGAAAAAGAAGGTACCATAGTGTTTATTATAATGAAAATAAAAAAAATAGTGGTCTATAGTTCTGAATTTTAAGGCAAGTACTTTAGATTGCCCATTTGAAATGTAATATCTTAAGTTGGAATATCATATAAATATTCCACTTACAACTACTTTATAGATCGCGGCTCTTATGTTTGAGACTTTGTGATACTCTTAGAGTGAATAGATTCAATGAATGGCTTGTAAAATTAGTTCAATTCCTTCAAAATAAAGCATACAAGTTTAACTATTTACTTGCAGGGAAGTCCATTATTTTTTAAACATATTCGAGGAAATTATGTCAAAGAATGCGTTGATATTTAATGGAGCAAAATGTAGTGACGTAATATTGAAACCAATTTCATAAACAAATTTTCTCCTCTATGTATTTTTTGTGGAGATAACTACCAAATAACTGGCTATGGGTGAGGTTATCCCTAAAGGCACGTTTTGATTACAAGGGTTTTCATGCGATCTTTCTTTTCAAGGATACTTCGGTCCTTTGTATCTTGAACAATGCGAGTCTATTGGCTTTTAAGGTAAAATACTCATTATAGCTACTATTATAACTTTTATGCCTTCAAACATGGTGTGTTGAGATGTTTAGTGAAATTGACGAATCTAAACCCACCTCTACAATCTACACAGCACTTTGTCTCCAAGTAGCTGGGTCACAACACTGCGCCAGTAGTGCCGACATTTAATATTCACCACCCCGCCCTCCCAAACACTTAGTATGGCAAGGCCGACCCGCCCTCAAATACACGTACTGTGGCATTGACCCATCCGCCCATACATACACGTACTGTGGCATTGACTCATCCGCCCACCCATACACGTACTGTGGCATTGACTCATCCACCCACCCTTCACGTACTGTGTTATTGCACTAAAAAGGCTGCATGTTCGATTTACTAAGAATTTTTCAAAATCTCTTCTTAGTGGCCATCTACAACATAAGACCGTTGACTCTACAAAATTTCAGCCTCGTAGGCTTAGTACTTTTTAGTTACAGCGATGAGTGAATGAGTCAGTGAGTGGATAGGTTAGGTTATTATATTGTAGAATGGACTTGTATTGACATATATTGACTGTTGCAAGCGACTTTTCAGTCAAACTGTCTCTCAGTGTGATGGAAAAAATGTATTCTAAAATATGGTGAGTGCACCAGTGAACTAACCCACCCGCCCACCCATACACGTACAGAGGTATTACACTATTCGTCCTCCCATACACATACAGAACCCATACACGTACAGAAGTATTGACCCACTCGCCCACCCATACACGTACAATGGCATTAACCCACCCGTTCACCCATACACGTACAGTGGTATTGATTGTACAATGGCATTAACCCACCCGCCCGTCTTTACACGTATAGTGGTATTGACCCATCCGTCCACCTATACACGTATAGTGGTATTGACCCACCCGTCCGTCTATACAGGTATAGTAGTATTGACCCACCCGTCCGCCTATACACGTATAGTGGTGGTATTGACCCATCCGTCCGCCTATACACGTATAGTGTTATTTTATACAATAGTGCCTATACAATACCACTGTATGTGTGTGTGGGTGGATCAATACCACTGTATGTGTATGGGTGGGTGGGTTGGTCAATAGTACTGTATGTGTATGTGTGGCGGGTGGGAATACCACTGTGCGTGTATGAGTGTGTGGGTGGGTGGGCAGGTGGTGAGTGGAAACACCACTGTATGTGTATGAGTGTGTGAGTGGGTGGATCAATACCACTGTATGTGTATGGATGGGCGGGTGGGTGAATGGGAATACCACTGCATGTGTATGAGTGGGCGGGTGGGTCAATACCACTGTATGTGTATGGGTGGGCGGGTGGGTCAATATCACTGTATGTGTATGTGTGGGTGGGTGGGAATACCACTGTATATCGGTCACACGTTCTCACGGCGTTGGCTGTCACTCGTAGACTCGAGAGGACTCGGCCACTATCTAATTAAATAAATAATGTATTTCATTTACAAAAAGATTAATGAGTCTTATAATAGTCAACTCTCTAGGTAGAGCAATAGGTATTCATCTTTACGGAGCAGGTAGGACTCCTTGAGATAAAAAATAGTGGCCATGTGGTTAAATAACTCATTTTAAAATTAAATAAATAAAAAAAACAATATTTGGCAATTTGATTTACGATAGTAGGCCTAACTAAAGCGTTAAAGGATGTGCCCTAAGGCATCCCTTCCTTATGTGCCCTAAGGCATCCCTTCCCTTACTAGTCAGAAATATTAAACAATGTTAAAGTGCATTAGAAAGATAGGTATAACATTATCTAACATTGGTTTAGTTCTTATACCTTTCATTCCATACAGACTAATAATGTATATTTTTAATATTGTTAAAGTTTGTCTGTCAATGAAATCCAGTGATGGATTGTATCATGGACTGGTGGGTTAAGTTAGACTGGTGATTTATCCATTTAAAAGAGTATTTCATTTCGGTGACAAATGATCCATTTTGTCACCTCCACCAAGATCTGCGACTTTGCCTTATCTCATGACCTTGATTGAAAGAAAAGTACTTACTTATGACGTAGAAGTTGAAGGTTAAGATTTCAAGATGATAATGGACAATACTAATAACTACTGACTATTTACTGATTCAATATTAGAAAATGTGCGTTTATTATTACAATTAAATGCAATGCATAGTTTAAAACCTCCTAATTATACAAACTTAACCAATCACTATTTAAATAAATGATTAGGTATTTCGATATAGTTCTACATTATCACTATTTAAATAAATGATTAGGTATTTCGATATAGTTCTACATTATCACTATTTAAATAAATGATTAGGTATTTCGATATAGTTCTACATTAAAGTTTTCCTAGAAAAATAAAAGTGGTTGCGATACATATTTTAATAAAATAAATAAAGAAACCAAACAATAAATGTCTGCTGAGTATTCTCAACCTTATTAAATGTGTTTTAGCTTTAGTTGGACAAAACTGCATTTTAAATAACACTTAATATTAATAGAAATAAACCTGTTATTGGTTAATTAAGTTGGCTTAATTTAAAATGATACATTGAGTAAATATTTTAATTTGCTTTTTTTTTATTTTTGAAAACAGTTTTTTTTACTACAAAAATGTTATGAACTCTATACCAGATTATTGTTAATTTATATTGATATTATATATGCTGATATAATATTTTATTCAAGTAAGAAGAGCAAAGGGTATCTGATGAAGCCAATTATAAACCAAGGAAACTTCCGTCTGCAAATTAAAGAAAACTTTCATCAGTAAGTCAAGAAGATATAAATGTATGACAAGTCAGAAGATAAATGTCCATGTTGTTGTGAAACATGATGCCACACGTTGAAACTTCTCTGCAACTAATTTTCAGAAGTTCTTATGACAAGGGCATTTTAATAATTGTAGTAAAAAGAAAAATGTTATTATGTTATATATACGTGATGTTGTAAATAAAACAACATAAGAGTGAGGCACTGTTTACGCAAGAGAAAAACATAGCAAATCTACAGTTAACAGTAAATCTATGTTTTTCTACTGAATAATCTTTTTGTTGGACATAATTCTAATACTGTACTGGCAAAATAGTACTATCAATATTTCCAAAATTACTTAGTACTAAATTCGGTACAACAGGATATTACAATGATATCAAAATTAAATTCAATCTAACTTTCATCAACTGAAAGGATGTTCATTCCAAAACAAACATTTTTCCACCACAGCACTGAAGCTATTACATTCTCAGTTAATTACATTTCTCAGACATTGCTCCGACTCTCAGGCCAATGGATTCACTTACCACCGCATACCTCGGCTTTCCGCACTTGGGGCTTAAAGAATACTGCCAAGTTGAGAATTAATTACAACTTAGAAAGTTAACTTTAATACGGAGTAGGGTCTGGTAATTATTTGGAATATTTTTAACTGCGTAAAAGTTAGATTCAGAACTACATAAATAGATTATGTAAAAAATTGTATTACATTATCTATGTTGTTACTAAACAAAAGTTTTTTATTATTTAGTTAAGTCTGTATATATTGATCAAGATACGCGTACTTCATACTTTATATATATATATATATATATATATATATATATATATATATAAATGTAGTTTAAGTTTATTTTATATTTAAAATTACGTCTTTTATCACTAAATTAGATACAGTATTGATGTTGAAATGACAAGGAGTAACTCTTTAGCTAAGCACGGTTTGGTTTAGTTTTCGACCTTTGTTTTGTAGTTAGAAACACTAACTACATACTATACCACCTGTATACTAAGGGACGAATCCTAGCTGATGTGTAAGAGTCTGCTGCCATAATGATTCCAAGATGTATTTCGTAAAAAAGGTATATATTGCAATAAACAAGCTAAAATTAGATACAATAAAATGCATAAATATAATATTATGTTGATTATAAACATTTGTTACTATAAAATATAACATTGCACATATTTTACCCAGTGACTGTAACTTGTTATAGGATATCACTAAGTACACCTAGTTGAAATAGTACCCTTTTAGCCTGCATTTTTACCTCTCAATAAGTCAAATCATACGTTTGTTTCTTAGATATTGGGCTTAAACGGCTGGTGTCATAACTAGAATCTATATTTGAAGAGGACAACCGCTTACATCAACGATAATACTGACGACGCTACATCACAACATGGTCGAAATAATTGGTTATCTTTTAAATAGTGTAGATTAGCCAAGGCATATTAGCAGCCTAGCCCCTAAAAATTGCTCAAGAGCTCGAAATCGTTTAAAACCCTTTTGGGGGTGCGGAATAACGGGTATCTGAGTTTACGACGGTTTCTAGGTTGTGCTTCAGATTTGAGAGCCTACAATCCACGAAATGTTCGCTCTTTTTTCAGTATTTAACTTAAAAATAAAAAAGTACGCATCCTATAAAAATATTACTCATGGCTTTTTTTAAATAAAATTAAATTCTGCGTCTAATGAATCTTAAAACATTGTAATCGGTTCAGACATTCAGTTGCAATCACCCGTAAAAAAATATTTTTACAAACTTAGCTTAAAAGTTGACAACCCTCATTTTCTAACGCCTGTAGGTCGAAAAGAACTGCATCGATTGAAAATTGTTATAGGATTAAACTTATAGAACATTTGATTGTAAACTAGATGCTTTTATAAATTCTAAATTCACTCATTCCAGTGCTGAGATGTGAATATAAATTCCCTTTCAGATTTAAATTGGGAATTATTAGTTAGATGTTATAAAAAAATATAACTTCAACATGAAGGTGAACTTAAGATTCACACACTATCTTACATAAAGACCATATGAAATTATTAGGAAGTAAGCCTACATTTTGTCTAGGGTTGCGTAGTAAAACTCATTAAGTATATTTGCCTTAAAAACTAATTTATCTAGTATTTTTTTTGTGAAATAATCATTTTATGTATCTACAATTACAAAACTTTAGACATCTGAACTGTTTAAGTTTAGCTAAACCGAAACAGGATTCAGAAAACAAAAGTTGAAAGTCGAGAGTATAATTCAATCAACTTGAGAATGAACCAAAGTCATTTACCTCGTTTGAGAAATGTAATTTACTGAGCATGTAATGGAATTTAGGACTGTTGGTGGTGCAAAAATGTGATGTGGAATAAGGAGTGTAATGAGCAAAAGACGAGTGAAACCATTATAATCAAGGGCATAACTTACTGCAGCCGTTTAATTATTCTCTAACGAATTAAAGGACAAATAAAAAAAATTAACTTATCTCGAATTAAAAAGGAAATTCCTCTCATGGATGGAGTGGACATTTACGGAGATTAGTGCATTGGAAACTCGTGCTGAACTGAATTTAGCAACTTTATTAGCTCGTCGAGCTATGACTGACCTGCACATTTTTTTAACAGAGTGCTTCATGGCCACGCTGGTTCAGTTGATACTATCTATCGTTCTAAGAGTTCCAGAGTATACCTTTCGATCAAGAGGTTCATTTGTTTGCTCAACTTTAGAGTTTGATCCTGTAGTCAGATATGCTGGCATTTCAGACATGCTTCACCACCTAGATTTTTTCGACAGGAGCAATGTCCGGTTTATAAGGATGGTGAAAGAAGCATTAACTGTATAACTAAACTCACACTCAACATTAAATCCCATTTCTCAAGTGTTGCACGTTTGGGCCTGAAGGCTGTTTTGGACACCTAAGAGTTCAACTGATGGGTTTAATGGCCAGTGGTTTAAAAATAATACTAAAAATATGGTAATAAACATTGGATTTTTTTGAAAGGGATAATTAATAATATGAATAAATATGCTGTTTGCATGGTTGTGCAGGTCTTATTTATTTTTAAATGAACTTCATACAACATGTCCTCTACAATGAACTTTAACACAACCTTTTTATGAATAATTTTATATCTTTTTTTATGTATAAATAGTGCTTTCCGGTCCCAGGAGCAGAGAAACATGGACCATCAAAAAACTGCTATGAAACATTTTCTGCGAAATCTGTATAATCTATTCTTGTTCAATTGACATTTTTAGCAAACTTCAGTTGAATAAGAGTATTATATAATATAGGAATAACAGTTACGAAACAGTAGATATTTATATGATGATGGTCTTTAAACAAACTTGTCGATGATACTTACATACAATATAATGCTTATAGGAGTCTTGTGATACATTTCCCACCCATCTTACGTATAAATTTATGATACCTCTACGTTCATCAGAATCAGCAGGGATTGCTGTTTATTTGTATAGAAACATGCAAGCAAGTAAAAAAAATTGAATATTGTAAAATATCTTATCAGGCTGGTCTATAAGATATTGATAAGGTGTGATATGATGTTAAGGTTGAAACTATTTTGTAAATGTGACATTAATGAAAACAACACTAATGAAAAATGATCAACGAGAGTTTATTACAATAACTGTGATCATAACAATAAAAAACATTATACACATTTTGTTAACCTTTTTAAAAATGGCCGTTTATATTGATTTAAGGGCTATTTTACGATAAAAACATTTAAACAAACTATTATGTTCGTTGCATTATAATTAAAAGCTTTAAAAAGCAGTTTTAGTAATTAAAAAAAAAAAATAAAACATCCACTATTTTATGGTTCATATGTCAAACGTAATTTGTAACAGATAAAATGAAACCTTTAAAATAATCTTTGAGTTTCACACACCAGTTGATTTAACATGTGAAATAAATTGGAATGAAACGAGATAACTCACGAACAAACTGCTAATGGTCATTGAGGACTGCCAAACATTAAATAATTACTGCGCCGCTGCTGTCACATAACGTAAAACTGTCATTACTTGACAAGATAATCCCTCCATAAACATGTGACGCTAAATAGCTTAAAAGATAATTTATAAATACATATATTTTTTTCTTTTACGGCTACATTGAATCACTTACTTAGTAATTTATTTCAGTCTTTAATTCGTATCTGTTTACAGAACTAATATTTGACCGTACCCGATCTTGCGTCTGTTTCTGCTTTTGGTTTATTTTAATCTAGGTTTGTGTTTAATTTGTTTTCAATTTTACTATTTTGCCCTCAGATTTTTAAGCTTATCTGTTTCACCTGTTAAATCCAATTGTTAATATCTTTAATACAAATGCCTGACATTTTATACATCCATAGTTTTATCACTACCTATCTAATTAATATATTTTCTGGCAGTCTCGTTAGGTGTAAAATAGGCTCTTTTTTATTATAATATCAATATATTCTTCCTTTTCTTTTTTTTGTATTTTATATTTTCTGTTTTAATTTGAAAAGTGATTCACCACCATATTTCTTCTGTCCAGACTTCAGTTTTAATGTAATTTTAGCTTTAGTTGATATTATATGCTGATTTCATTTATAAATAAAATTTAAATATTGTATTAATTTTATCTTTAAAAAATAATTTACGTAAATAGTTGACAATGATTAATTGAAATTATAAAAACTATAAGAGCGTAAAATATCATGTACCGGGTCGTTTGACCAGTACATTTGTGGATACTTGTCGTGGTTTGCCAGGCTGCCTGAGATCGCCTGTACGCTGTCCAGTTTTTTACTTTCGTGGCCGTTGGCTCGGACTCTGTCGTTCCGTGATTCTAGCTCTCGGTATGTCAGGTTGGCCTGTCGTTTGACCAGTCTTCTTCTGTCACTGTACACGATACGATGACCGGCTACAGACTCAAAATATAAGTGTTCAATTTTGTTATTTCAAATACCTAATCACCCTTTTGGTGAAAATATTTTTGTTTAAATAATAATAATCAGGCTTATTTGTTATTTTCAGTATGTTGTTAGATTGTTTGTGTCCTCTGTCTAGATCTACATGATTGTCAACCAATGTGCTTAATGTTTATTTTTATCTTTCATTTCTTTATTATATTTTGTTTAGTGTTCAATGTTAGTTATAAATCATTTTATTTGAGCATTTTGCAGTTTGAGCTACCTTTTTAACTATATTTCT
>JAQJVL010000172.1:1583784-1593784 GCA_035578905.1 Stictocephala bisonia
TCCTGAATCTCATTTTCATAAAAATATGTTTAGTTTTGAAATCAGATAAGTTACAAAATGGCTGTTTATTGAAGCTAACTTACATGTAAAGAAGATAAATAGTGTTGAAAATCATGTTTAGAAGTCATTTAAATTACTTAAGCAATGTAACAATTCATTAGTGGTGCAGAACAAATAATTTCTTCCAAGGAACAGTGAATATGATATGTGATAATCAACCTTACAACAGTTTAACATTCAATTTGCAAGAATTGTAACGGGTTTTCAAAATATTGATTACATTTTATTTTACTGTTAAAAATCATGCAATAGTAACAAACACTTAGTTTATATTCTAGCTCATTTAGCAGAACAGATTCTATCCACCATCCTCAAATCTTCTTCCCACAGCTGCATTTTTCGTAAAATGTCTCACTTTTTACATTCAGCACTTATTACCTCATAAAATTCCTAACAGACCAACTGGAGGAAGGCAAAACAACCATTGCTATCCTGCTCGACTACACTAAGGCCTTCGCCTGCCTTAACCATGAACATCATTTAGAGAAACTGACAAATTTCTGGGTATAGAAGGGAATCTATGACTTATTCAAAAGTTACCTCACAGAACGAAGACAATTTATCGATATAGACAACCCCAGTAACGGATTAACACAAAAAATATAAAAGTAGATAGATAGATAGAGAGATATATAGATAGATAGATAGATAGACAGATAGATAGATAGATAAGCATTTTTATTCACAAAACATTAATTACAATATAAAGATCATATCAACGGTGGAAATAGCTCCCCTCATGGGCACATGCCTGTGAGAGGGGAACGGGCCACTACCAGCCAGACGTAAAATAAAATTAAAATGTCACTATTATGTAAACAAATAAAAAATAAAAACATATATAAATAAACTTATGTTTCATAACAGTTATTACTTAAATTACAAAATTACAAAGATACACTTTTATAAACTAAATTTCGTAATATTAGAAGCCACAGCAAATAAAATTAAAATAAAACTAATAATAATAATAATAATAAAGAGAACTGTAATCCGCTAAAAAACTACCATAAAAACCTGACCTAAAACCTGGACACATTTCACATTTACAGACACTTGCCCACGCCCATAATTACACAATATTGATACACAAAGCATTACACATTCATACACTATCGCATACACACCTACATGAAAGATCACACATACCTAAGAGAGACGCACGGGACTCCTCCTCACACACATGCACGTTTAGAATACACAAATTAAATACACTATCTGACATAAACCTTCATATACGCACACACCTAGTATAAATAATGGGCGCAAGCACAGTGACTGTATATCACACACACCAACCAAAACACACAACATATGCACACACACATACATACCTCTCACGCACAATCATACCACAAACACACATTAAAAACCACACACGCATACACTCACACCTCACACATACCTCACCCCACACTAAAAAAATATATATATATAAATAAGTAAATAAATAACAAAAAATAAATGAATAAATAAACGCACGCATGCACACCTACATACACACACAATAGACAACATGACACATCCATTCACCCTCCCCCCCACCTTTCAAGCACCAACATAAGTTAAAGTTTGACATTCATAAACCCAGAAAAAAAACCTGTATATGGCGACACAACTAGATATTTAATGTTATTCAGTGTACATAGATATTAATAGATTGTATATATTTTTCCTTCCTACCTCAACAAGCCATTTGTTCACACATATTTTGAATGTACCTATTGAGAATGGAGCTGGAGCTCTGATATGGTTGGGTAAATTCAGGTGTAAAACATTAGCAATATAAGAAGGATTTGTTTTGTTTATTGATTTTGTAATTTTCGGTACCATGATTCTAAGGTTTATTGACGTTCTCGTAAAATGGCTGTGGATTTCAAGTCTATTAACTACGGTTGGGGTTTTGAATTTTCAAAACCCCAACCGTATATATATAACCAAATATATATAGCCATTACTCTAACGTACAGTTGTGTAAGGGAAAAGACTTTAAGTTCATTGAACAAAAGATCTGTTGAATATCTCCTACTTTTGCAGAGAGCTGTTTTAATAATTGCTTTCTGTGTCGTTTCCAAAGCACTTAAAGACGATTTGTAAGTACCACCCCACGCTATTACGCCATATTGAAGTAGTGATTGTACATAGGCGCAATAAACGTTTCTAATCAGATCCTGCGTTAAGATTTTACTGAGCACTGAAAACATAAATATTAACTTTCCTAATTTGTTCCTAAGCTATTGTATGTGCGGTACCCATTTTAAATGCATATCAAACACGATCCCGAGATACTTAAACTCACTCACACTTTCTACAACCTCACAAGACACACATCCATTAAGGCCACCACCACATGTATGAAGATGCAAATTAATGTTTATCAGATCACGATCAGCCCTTAAAGAGATTGGCAAGCACTTTGTCTTCTGTAAATTTACAGTGAGTCGATTCTGATCAAACCATCGCTTGACAGTAAGCAAGCCACGCTCAGCAGAGCCGAAAACCTCATCCCAGCTGGCTCCTTCAAACAACAAAGTCGTGTCATCGGCGTATAGGAACAGTTGACCATTATCTCGATTTACTTTTCTCAAGTTATTAATGTAAATTAAGAACAAGTCACTGTCACATATCGTTAATCACAGTGTACCACAGGGATCCGTATTGGGGCCTGTTTTGTTCAGTTTATACATAAATGACTGTCCAAGGTATGTGAAAAACCACTGAGATTCTTGTAATGAGGGTCACAGTGATTATGTATACCTGCCTCTTGGCCTCACTACTAAATAGCAGTTAAAACATATCGTCTTTATTGAGTGATCAATATAATAAATAACGATAAACATTACATCTTGCCAATAAAGTTCTAAGATATTTGTAGTACAGGTAACAACAACCATGTATGTCTGGATATTGGATTCACTCTTAAATAGCAGTGAACAAGTGTACACACGAGCTGGGGTTTATTTCAAAGCTTGGAAAGTAATTTAGTAATATTAGAATATTAAAACAATTGTTCACATAACTTGTATGCTCTCATTTTGAATCCGCAAATGTTTTATGTTGTCCTACAGTTCAATAAAGATAATATACTGTGAATTGATTGAAAAATTGAAAAATATGTTAAATTATTGTATTTCATATTATTTGGTCTTTAAAATCAACCAATTTCGTTTGATAGATAGAAATGCTGAATAATTTTGTTTTCATCGACTACCTAAACGGTGCAAAGTTTCCCAGCTTTGTTTCTTACATTATGTAGTTATGGGGTTCGTAGACGACTCTGTGTGCGGTTAGTCGCTGTGGCCTTTTTACCCTGGTGGGGTTCATATTGTTGATCATGCTTTTTTGTCTTAAATACGTGAATAGTGAGTGGTATTATTTAGTTTGGCTGTTGAGGTTAATGTCTAAAAACTATGTAGCTGATTGAATGAATGTCGTTAAGGCTACGTTTCTCAAATATTACTATATTTACTTTTTAATGTGGATTTTTCTAACTACTTTTCTTTTTGTATTTTTCTTTGGCACATGTCTGTTTGATTTTTTTGGGTGGAATTTATACAACTATTTACTACTAAAGTTATCATAACAAATTAAATGTGATGTAATATATAATTACTTTTGTGTGATAATAACTTATTACCTATCAGGAGAAGGCTACACGACACGACGAAACATTGACTTGTTTCAACTATTTGCAACTTTGTCGCTATAATTGAACCAATACGTCTGTTAGAGACTCACTTGTGAGTTTAATATTGAGGCGTCATTAACAAGGACCTTCATGCATGTTAGTTTTAGTTTTCCCTTAATTTCTGTTCAGTAACTAGAATATTTATTTCTTTATTTGTTTGAAATGCATGTTAATCTGAATTATTTCATGATATAAATGTAATGCGAAGTTGTTATTTATTTTTGTGTCTTGAGATTTCTTGATATTTTATAATGGATATTTATATATTGAAACACATTGTTTGCTGTGGAGTTGAGATAGTTCAATTACTGTATGAGGTATTCTATTGAATTATGTTATTATTAAACCTTCAATAAATATAATAATAGTATTAAATTAATTCTTTTTTAATGTTAAAAATTAATTTAAACGATAACATTAAAAATATAAATTCATTGAGTTCAATCTAAAAAAAAACATTTCGGATATTAATCTGTACTATTATTGATTGCTACATGCCATTTTGAACTAAGAGCAATCTGTTAAAGCTTCTCTGCATATATATATATATATATATATATATATATATATATATATATATATATATATAGCTTAGAATGTATGCATTTCTATGTGAACCATGAACAAACAAATTTATCTTACATAAGTTATTTTATAGTTTTGAAGTATTTATATGTAACACTTAAACACCTCACTTTTCAAACATATGGGAGTTAAATTCAACCTAGTTTTTACATTGAAAACAACAACTAAAGCATGTAGTAAGTTAGCCAAGCCGTAACATGCTAAACAACAGGCTCATGATTCCCCCAAGGAACCATACAGAAAGTATTGAGTTTGTTACATAGAGTTGGTTAAAGGATGCATTTAGATCAGTAACGTTTTCATTTCACATGTCTATCAGTATATTTTTTGCCAGCTATTGTGTAAGTTCCTAAAGATGACTAATTCATAGCATTAGCGAAACAGTGACAATATAAGTGTGATTGACATCGACTATTAAACGGTTGATTTTAAAACATATAACGTCGTGTTGTATTATAACAATATTCATTTCCAATTGAAGTTAACACCAATGGCTTTGCCATTAATTCTCTTGTAGGAATAGTTATAGTTTTATCTTCACAGCACTAAAATTTGACAGTTCAATCATACGTTCACATAAGTTGTATGTATGTAATATATTAATATGTACATTTTAACTGTTGTTATGTACTCTGGGGATTATAATAAAGGTCACTTTTAGTTTATATCCAGCTTGTGGTTTATGAAATGAAATGTTATGACTGTCACAGCAAATACTATAATAGACGATCGCAATTTTAATTAAATAGAATAGCGTATTTTAATCTTAAACAAATTGATGTTACAGATTGGGTCATGGTTCTAGGCATGTAGGAGAGGTAGTGCTAGTGATATAGTGAATATCCCTGACCATACTTCTCCTACGCCTATTGTGTACAGTCTGTTCAAAATCTTGTTTAGGTTGGCTGCTATGTTTATAGTTTGCTCGATGGTGTTTGTCTAATTGAAAGTTAATGATTTAAAATACGTTTTATTTAATCATTGAACATTTGTTTTTTTAAATTCATAATTTAATTGGTTTACAGTAAAAAGTTGAGTTTAAATCGTGATTTTACATTCATTCATTTCATTCGATTACGTGCCACAAGAAAAACGTAAACGATCATTAAATAATGTAACCATCTATTTAGAAGAAAACAAAATACAGTTGATTTATCAAGAACATGGTAATTAGAAAATAAGGTTGGTTTTGCGACGAGGCTGTACAGTAGAATGTGACGTCACTTGGAGGAATTCAGCTGGGTTGATTATTTTATTACATACTGGTAACTACATCTACCAATCACGTGAAAGTATTTTCTAGGTACCGTGTCCGAGATGCTTATTTTTTATCTTGAATGTACAACTGTCGTTGGAGAGAGAAATCTATTGATATGCATGTTCGAACCACACGCCCAGAACTATGTGCTGGTGTACCACAAGCTTGTTTATCTATGTAATCTGGTATGGTAAATAAAGGCAATGGCAGAGAATAAAATCATACAATTATTAAAAAAATATTTGCTTTAAATTACTTGTGTTACTATACTACTTTTATAATCATGAAATAGTTGGCTAACAAATACTGCAATGACTATTTTCTTCGAAAAAAATTAGAAACTAATTCTCATTTAATTTATGACTTGTATATTTACTTGTGAGCTGATGTGTTTTAAAACGAAATTATTAGAGGCACGTCATTATAATAGTCGATTAGATATTATATGGAGGTCTGCTGGCTGCCAGTATCTGAAGAGTGTTAACTTTACGAAACGGCGATGGACACAATATTATAGCAATTATCTGTTATGTTTTTGACAGTTATTTATTTTATATTTTTATAACTATGACATTTGATTATTTTTAAATTGTATTTTTAGTCAATAAAGTTAGTCAGGATAATAAAGAAAAAATTTTAAATTACTAATTGACATGGTAATGGTGGGAGTAATTTTTCATTCTTCTGTACTCTGCCCTTATTTTCGCGAGTCATCCGCTTTTTGAGGAAGCAGCAATTTTCTTGTAGAAGTAACCCATATATATTTCACCCTTTGTATATATGAGTTACCGGTTCTATGCAGCCTGCATTTCTTTTGGCATACGTCCTCTCGTATAATTCGATGTAAACAAATCGTTCTTATAAGAAAACCTTATATTTGATCACTTCTCTTGTTGACAAATAGGGGTTTTTACACTAGACATTCCTAGTAACTGGTGGGGCCTACTTTATAACAAATTAAAAGTATACCACAGAAAATCTCTGCTATATTTGACGTACTAGCATGTTGGCTACTATGGTCAACACTAATGTAAATACATTATGTAAATAACATTTAGGTAGCCTTGTTGATTATGACCTTATGCACCTCCAAAACCATTTGCCAAGTTCTGAAAGTGTGCTGTCATATGTATTGGTTAATGGTGACTCCTTAAGTTTACCATTGCAAACCTAATTGTGAAACCATTTTTAACAACATTTGTGAAACCTAATTAACAAAGTTATTTTATATTATTACATTTTGGAATAACCAAACTTTTTAAGATTGAGTGTCTTATAAAAGTTAGTATATTCACAAGGAATCAGAATAACAGATCAACGTGGCAAATTACCTTAGATTCACCTTATCTACTGAAGTTTAAGGACAAAACTATCCAGGTTGGCATTATGCCAAAGTCAAAACTACAATGCTATCTTTATCTTTGGAAACTTCAGTGCCTCATTGCCAGCGATATTTGGTCATGTAAGAGGTTTTGGTTATCTTAATAAATCATATACAGATATAATGCTAAAAGCAAAAATGAACAAAAAATTGTTAGTTTTATCTTTAAATAACAAAACTGATATCACACTGAATTATGGAATAAAAAAGCAAGTTGAAAAAAACTACGGTATTGTAACATAAATATGTTCTGGATTTAACTTATCTTTAGAAATTAGTTTAGAAATATTAGCATAAAACTGACTTATTAGGTAGTACAAGAATATGACTATATTTGATGCGTAGTTGCTATCTAAACAACACTGGGGTTACTTGGAGCAGGTCTATAAATCAATCTATAACTTTGGTCGTACCTATGATAAATATATATGAATTGTAATAAGATTATAATGTAACGATGGTAGGTAATGGGTCCGAGTTGATTTTAGAATGAGCTAAGCATTTTGTAAAAAAAAAAGAATAAATAATAATAATATTACTAATGGTAGAATGGTGACAAATTATTGAGTACTACATACTTTTAACGCTTGTTGTAATATACCTTTACATATATTAAGATATAACTATATACTTTAAAATAAATATTACACATTATTTTTCTATAACTTAAGAACCTAATGGTATATGTGTGTAGCATGATTATTTTTGGTGGGAGGATATACTGTCTTTAATATAAAAAGCTTTGTAATCTAAAATAAATACTCATTTTAAATCGATACTTTAAAAATGATATATTTTACATACATTTATCAAAACTCAGAATAGTCTCTTAGTTTTGCTAGCATAAATGATTATGAAGTAAAAAAAGAACAACACAACAAGCAACGTTTGCAAAAATTCTTTGAAATAAATTTATTACTCAGTTAACTTTTAACTTAGCGTTAACATTTTAACCATGCTTAAAGTAAAATAAATAAACTCAATCTAACTTTCATTGACTGAAAGGGCTGCTCATTCCAAAAGAAACATTTTTCCACCGCAGCACTGAAGCTATTACATTCTCAGTTAATTACATTTCTCAGACATTGCCCCGACTCCCAGGCCGATGGATTCACTTACCACCGCATACCTCGGCTTTCCGCACTTGGGACTTAACGAATACTGCCAAGTTGAGATTTAATTACACATTAAAAGGTTAGCTTTAGGTTCTGAAAGGGTTATCCAAGTACAAAGAAATTTCCTTTTAAATAATAATACTTATGAAGCTGTGATAATCCTCATTATAACAGGAAGTCATAATACTCATTATGACATTCTTCTAAACATTTCATAAACCACAATGTCTGGTGGGCGTGATGGCCATCAGCACTAGTGTACATGTGCAATATTAGTGCTGGAGACATACAAGCATTCATGTTATATACTTAAATGAAGTTAGGTTAACAGATAATTCCACTCATAAATACATAATATTCACGGACATAATATGACCCACCCACCCGTTCATACAAGTAAAGTGATACTGACCCAGCCATACACGTACAGTGGTATTGACCCACCCGCCCACTCATACACGTACAGTAGAAGTGTACGGTTACAGTCCAGGCCGGGTTCGAACCAGTGCTATCTGTAGCCCAGATCCAAGTTCTGACGCCTTGTCTCTAAAATCCTTATTGACTATCGGCTCGCACAATTATTTATCAATAGGTTGTATGGCCATCGATATATTTAAATAATTTCATAAATATAATTATTACATTCCATACATTTCACCATATTACATTAGTAGTCAAACAAAGGCGAAATCATCTTGATAAAAAGCATGCGTGCACCCACAAATTCAAAACGACAAGAGTATACATTTTTTAATGCACAAAAAATACAAGATATATAAATGATTATTATTGATATGATAACATAAACTTGTAACAGAGTGTTTTCTTGAACTCACTGTCTCAAAATGTTTGCTACTTATCTGCTCCTGAACATGAAAATGATCCTCGTAAATGCAGATTGCAACTTGCTCAAAATTATTGTATTAGTTTTATTTTCAATCTTAGGCAAGTATACAAAGTAACACATTGTTTAACGTCTTATCTGTCCTAACATCGAATCAGCTTTGTCATTTTCATGTACTTTCCACTTTGCATTATGTTCTTCCTACATGTCTGTCCGAGCGTTTCTTATATTTCAGAAATTGGTGGTAGGAACACTCGGTGCGGATCTTCATTATTTTCAATTCCCACTCATAGATATTCTCTACACAACAACTCTTTTACAGTGTCCGCAGGCCGAATATGAAACAGTCTACTTGATCACACCAGAGGAGTAGGCCGGTGCACTCGGTTTCGTGCTGAGACAGCGCTGGGTGTAATAAACCAACGGTACGGTATACAACATGATGTATGTTTGGACTTCATTTAGTCATTTTCCACTTTTATCATGATTTGTATGTAAAATACACCTCCTGAAGCATCATGATGTTTATATATATCTATTAATGCAATTTTATTTTCAATTAATAATCTTTCATTGTAATTTTCCTATTCATTTTGTTTACAAACTAAAATAATGTTATCGATTATCTTTTCCGTTAATTAATTACGACTTGATAAATATTACAAATCGTAATGCAAGTGGTAATTTCTCTAAACCCTGTTTACCACTCATTTTTAGGTTTACTGTGGTATTCTTTATCTGCTAGGAATCCGAATTCGCTGGCCTTATTTTATTAATTTCCAAGAACTTTCCACACGGAGAGCGCATTCGGCGGTAAGTCAATATTGGATTTACCAGTTTGTGATAAACTTTAGTAGCCACCTAACCTAACCGTAATGACAGTAAAAAAGTACCGTAGTGACAGTAAAGTAACGGAAAAAGCAGTAGTAGTGAATTGACGGAAAAGGTCCTATTTGTTTAAATAATAGTGGTTAGGTGAGAAATTTTGAGTTGAAAGAGTAGATTAATAATACATTAACATTTAAATACTAGAAATTAATATGAATTAGGGATTAATGCACTTTTGTAC
>JAQJVL010000172.1:1601284-1741165 GCA_035578905.1 Stictocephala bisonia
TTTTTCAGAGCTTTATTTTAAACATATATAACAAGAGTCATTGTATATTGTTTATTTATTTATTTATTTATGACTCTTTACATAACAGCTACAGGTAAAAACCTAATACAGCCATTTTGACAAAACTATAACTACACAACAATTATTTTCAGTACAAGAATAAGTAAACTATGCTAAAAATATATAATACAGGCTTAACAGTAATAATCAACTATATAGCGCGAGCTAACAAATAATAGTTATCCAAACATAACTTTAGAAACAAAAAGAAGTTAAATATTTCAGTGAATATCCATTTTATGAAAGTGAAGGAAATTGATTTACTTCAATTAAAAACAAACTCATTTTTGAATTAAAAACATCTATTTCTGTTTTAAACTTATTTAGTAGGCGAAGTGCTTTAAACAAAGACAAATTATAAAATTGTACAGTAACACTTCGAGGTATGAAAAAAACTATGGATGAACGCAAATTACTTCTAGGACATATAACTTAATTTTATCTAATAAATAAGAGCTATCAACAAAATTGTGTAATACTTTGAACACCAAAATGATATTTGATTTGGCTCTTCTACTGGCTAACGATTCAAATGAAAACAAAACTCTCAATATATCTGTTGAGAGATCTCTAGGACAAAAAATATTAAATCGTTTAAAATATAGAATCTATTTTGAATGGCCTCTATTGATGATATGTGGTAATGTATATATGGATCCCAGATTGGGGCACAGTATTCTAGTCTGCTTCTAACAAATGAAAAATACAAACCGATTATAGTTTCTATGGAAGAAAATAACTTGGTGTTTCTGGTGATAAATCCTAGCATTTGGAGTGATTTATTAATCATTGAATTTATGTGAATGTCAAATTTGAAAAACGAATAAAAGATTACACCCAAATCCTTTATGTGTGCAACATTTTCCAATGGGATTGCATTGATGTTGTATCTTGAGGGATGTATTCACTTTTTCCTCGAGTGTGTTACAACAAAACATTTTTTTATGTTCAGGCATAATTTGTTTTCTGAACACCACAGAGCGAGTAAATCGGGAGAAGCCTGTAATAGTTACATCTTTATCACTATTAATCATTCTGTACAACTTTAAATCATCAGCATAAAGAAGACATTTAGCATCAGAAATTTTGCCTGGCAAGTCGTTGATAAATATTAGAAAAAGTAAGGGTCCAAGATTAGAACCTTGTGGAACCCCGGAAGTGCTGCAGTAAGGTTTAGATTTTAAATTTGAAACAACTACGAATTGAGTGCGGTTCCTAAGGTAAGATTCAAGAAAACAAACAAAATCTTTGGAAAGGTCAAAGGTTAATAACTTCTTGAGGAGTATCGAATGGTCAACTTTGTCGAACGCTTTAGAAAAATCCGTGTAGACTACGTCCACCCTTCCACCAACATCCAGTTCAGAAGAGACATCATATGAAAATTCCATCAAATTAGATACTGTTGTTTAAATTGTGTACCTTTTGCATTTACATATTATATAGATGAACACTCGGCTTGAATTGTTATTTGAAATACTGTTTTATATTCGAATACTGAAAAAGATTAGGTGTTTCTTAATTACAATGTAAATACATTTTATTTTTAGAGTTCTACACAATAGAGGAATATTTAAAATACGAAGTTACACTACCATTAAAATACTTACAAAATGTTTAATTGATGTGAAATATTCGGTTTTAATTAACATACCAACACGAACACCACAAAATAAATATATCAAGTTTATTCCAGAGACGAGTTCTTTAATCAAAGAACCAAGTGCCAGTAAAACCCTTGGGTCCATCAAGGCAACGTAACTATCCGCCTCACTAAATGTCTTATTTTGGACTGCTTGGGGGAATTACAGCTTTGTCATAAAACATGTTTTTAGATCTCACGTTGTATTATTATTATTAATTTTTGTTTTTAATGAACCCCTAGCGAAGAAAAAAAGTTTGTTTCCATTTTGCTAGTCACAAATTATATTCCAACATTCTACGTCCATAGTTTTGATAATGATTTATTTTGTGATAAAAATAACTCTGAATAATAATCAAATATACTACTTCTGTTGGCGCATAAATTATGTGCACCCGAGTTTGAAGGTTGTTTTCTAAGAAATTAAGACGTCTACAAAAATCTAATCACACCATTGTTTTTCTCGTTTAATTTCACGCTATGACATATTCATTTTAAAATGTTGCTACAAGTTCAATAAATTTTTATCCTAGTTGGAACACAAAAAGTACAGATATTTTAACTAGTTTTCACTGTACATCAAGTTAACACCGTTATTACTAAAAAACTCGTCGATGTATCTAATTTATACTGTATTTTAATAAAAGGTTTATATGAATGTTTTCTATAAGTTTTATAAACTTTAGGATTCTAGTTAATCGAAAAAAAGTTCTTATCGATTCTTTGAAATATTATTTCTTCACTTCTGGAACTAATAAGAACTTTTTTATCGATTAGTTAGAATCCTAAAATTTATAAAACTTATAGAAATAATAACTACCAACTATATATTGAAATATAAATGCAATGCGTCAACAGGTTTTTGAGTAATAACGGTGTAAATTTGATGTACAGTGAAAACTAGTTAAAATTCCCGTATTTTTTTGGTTCTAACTAGAATTGAAGGATCTTGTAACAAAATTTATAATGCATATGTCATAACGTAAAATTACATGAGAAAAACGAGGGTGTGATTGATTCGTTGTAGGCCTCATGGTTCCTTAAGAAACAACCTTTCAAACTCGAGTGCACATAATTTCTGCGCCGACAGTACTAGTTTAGTAAATTGTGTGTAGTTTTGTAGATTCTCGAAAATAGCTGATACGAGGTTATTTCCAACATCCTATTGTTCATTGTAAATTTACGCGCATTGGTGTACTGAACAAGAAATATAAACAGCAACATTAACATTAGGGCAAAATAAGATACCCTTAATGCCCATTATAATGAGTAAAAAACATTGCATTACTGCAGTTTGAAGATAAGTTAAAAATAAGATAAATGCTAAATTAATGCAAGTAAATACGCATATTATAGTAAGTGAAATGAATAGAACCATGGGGTAGTGAGGTATTCCAAATTATGTATAGAGATTCGGGAACAATACCAACTACATCCTTATAATGACAGCAGTCTTAGATTCACGTGATTCTTGGATAAGAACGAATTTACTTAGATAAATATATTAATAATTATAAATATTTTTGAAATAAATAAAAATATAAAATTATTTATAACTGTAAACTTAGGGTGGAATTGAGATGGAAATAAATTTAACTGTCTAGCATAGATCTTTGTATAAATTAATTTCGAAATTACCTTACAGATTGGTTGTGTACAATTACAATAGCGAAGTTTCGTAAGTTAAGGTTTAGATCATTAAGGTTCGATCCCAATCAGAGTCATAACAAGATTCGAGTGAGGTCAGCTGATAACCACCGGCTGTTCATGCGTCTTTGGGCCATTAATTAATTACACTTTCGAAGTGTAATTTATTAATATTTAATCAATTACACTTTCTAAATAATTGGTCTTAATTTGCTACAATGACTAAATTCGCTTCTATACTCTCCACACTCACTCGTAATCCATATTCTCATATGTTGACAATTAGTGTATGTCTTAAGAATGAATTAACTAATAAAAAATCATCAATTGATGAGCTTAGGGGTAGTGAAGGCCTCAGGAGTGCAGATATCTTTGAGGATCCTCTCATTAAGAAGGATCTGATTAGGTTATTTAGAAACCACAAGGGTACATACAACATGGACTATGTGTAATAGGGAGTGGTGGTAAACGATCAGACGATGGAAACATTGTTTCCACAAATGATGGATACAGTAGTTTGTTTCAGGACAGTGACTGACCTTTGGTGAAATAAGTGTGGAGAGATGGAGAAGTTTGTTCATGAAAAGACATGTACGGTAGGTAAGTATGGAAGATATGATTGGTGACACATTATATGTAATGGGCATTTTGAGAATGCTGACAACGCTAGCAACTTCCATAATTCCATGTTAACTGTGCTATAGTACATATCTCAGTTTATTAAATCGCCCAGTGCCGTTTGGGTAAAACTGTTTTAATCTCAGATTCTTGTTCACATTAATGTGTGGCGTCTTTGCCACAGAAACACAACTCTGTAAGTACAATTGTTGAAGTTTTAAGGTGTGTCTTAAAGAGCATATATAACTTAATTTTCGTGCTAACGTTATTCACAGTAAATCTAATATCTTCATTCTTGCTCTTAATCCACTATTTCACTAGTCACAATAAAATATTTCCATTTGTAATTTGTTTGCATAAATGGAAATAGTCTGTAACATTGTTAAAACTATTGTTAAGGATTATTGGCATATTGTAGAATGAAACAATATAAAAACATAACAGTAGTGAGAAAAAAATTAAAAGTATTTGGCACTATGAAAAGGTGAATTGTTGTTTTAAAATTAATTTTTCCTAATTTGGTAGGATTGATTACTATCCGTGGGTGTTTTGGTGGAATTTTGGACGATTCCACAGCATTTTGATTTGAGGCCATAAGCAGTTCACTAAATACTTAATTCTATAATTAATTTGTAATTTTAATATTCCTTTTACACGTGTAGCTCTTATATTAATAAATGTTTGTTATATATTGTTTTTTAAATTACTTTATGCTTATCTTGACATGTAGGGCTTTTTATATGTAATGTACGGTTTTTTTATCAGCTAATATTTAGTAGTTTAAAATGTTATAAAAATTGTGTTTTATACTTGGAAAAAAACTTTAAATTTCATTAGACACTAAGCGATCCGTTTAAGACCTGCCTCACTTATTCTACCTATGCTATCCAATCCCTCCGTAAAACAGTGCAGAGACACTCTGTAACTATGTGATCCATTGTTTGGATAGACTCCCCGCAATCACATGACCGATCTATTTTCAATATCCATTTGTATTTTCAGTAGTTACATTTGTCCACTCCAGTTCAGAACCAATTCAACAATGTCCATTCCTTACGAGAGAGGTTCATCCCACCTACAGGACTGGTATTAACGAAACTACTGTTCCATATGACCCAGCTAGTAATGGGAGAGAAATTTGACCTGCTCAGCTAGAAATCAGTACGTAGAGGTGATTTTAGAGATTTTAAGACGTAGGAGATCCGGTCAGTGGGGTGGTGCGGGGCATTCAAGATCTTATGGAATTATTTAAGTGCCTCCTGACGTCTTATTTCTCGAAGAGCTATATTGCACACTACCAGGAGCCAAGATAGTGAAGTTGCCATGAGAGTGCTAGTAATAGTTCTCATGGCTCTATTAAGTTGAACACAGATCGCTTTAGTATGTGCGCAATTTGGTAATACGGGAGCACTGTATTCGGCAGCTGCTGATTTAGATAACACTGTATGTAGCAGCTGCTGATTCAGATATCAGTGTATTCAGCAGCTGGTGATTCAGATCGCACTGTATTTAGCAGATGATGATTCAGATAGCACTTTAATACATATGGATGATGTAAAACTTACTGTTGCAACACTATTTCAAGCCGTTTAATTTAATTATTTTCACTTATTGTTTGAAATAAACTGATGTAAACTGATATCTACTACTCTTTTTATAGTTATTGGATTTATAATTGTTACTTTGCAAATTGTGCTTTAAATTAATTTTGGGCTCAGTAAGGCAGCATACGAGTGAAAATAAGCATAACAAATATAACGTCTACACACCTTTTATTTGTGCTTATATGTAATCGAACATTAAAAAAAATATGGTATAGGTACAAATATGGATATTAACTTTAAAGTATCTGTTAATTTCCATGAATAAATAATAAAACAAATAAACATTTATTTGATATAACCACTGAGTTTCTATTACAGCTGGAATTATATTATTTTTTAACTATAAAATTATTTATGTATTACATATTTACTTATTTACTGGAAAAACAACAGTACGTAACTTGACGGTTCATACACACTTTTCTTCATTGAAATTGTTTTTACTAACCCTTTTATCTTTCAAAGATCTTATCTAAGAAGATTTTTTGATCTTCACGTACTTATTGATAGTTAATTCCTGTGTCCATAACTTGTCCACTTGGTAAGGAATCGTGTTACTTGCGCTACATTACATACGTCGCTTTATAAAAAGTATAATAAAAAATTATTTTTAAGTTTAACAATAACTATTTGAGACAACTAAAATACCGTTCAATTTAGTCATAGTTACGAATTTCTAAATACAATAGGGCGGAAGCATAAACATTCAATAGTTATTATATTATCTTAGTTACACGGGGTGAGATGAGACCATGTAAATAAGAGAAGATATATTCACCAAAATCCAATCGTTTGGCAGTTTTCCAAACACCAGATAAATGGCTTTGAAGTTTCATTGTATCGGTTTCCAATACCACAATGGTGCTAGATCTGACACCAACACATTCTGCCCTCCCACACAATATCCCTTTCTCTACACATTGGTGACATTAAGGGACCGCCAAGTTAACACTTTGAATATCACAGTGGTGCTAGATCTGACACCAACACATTCTTCCCTCCCACACAATTTCCCTTTCTCTACACATTAGTGACATTAGGGGCCCCCATGTCAACACTTCCAATACCACAATGGTGCTAGATCTGACACCACCACATTATTCCCCCCCCCACACAATATCCCTTTCTCTACACATTGGTGACATTAAGGGACCGCCAAGTTAACACTTTGAATACCACAGTGGTGCTATATCTGACACCAACACATTCTTCCCTCCCACACAATTTCCCTTTCTCTACACATTAGTGACATTAAGGGACCGCCATGTCAACACTTCCAATACCACAGTGGTGCTATATCTGGCACCATCACATTCTTCCCTTCCTCATAATATCCCTTTTTCTATACACTAATGACATTAAGGGACCGCCATGTCAACACTTCCAATACCACAGTGGTGCTAGATCTGGCACCAACACATTCTTCCCTCCCACACTATTTCCCTTTCTCTACACATTGGGACATTAAGGGACCGCCAAGTTAACACTTTGAATATCACAGTGGTTCTAGATCTGACACCAACACATTCTTCCCTCCCACACAATTTCCCCTTCTCTACACATTAGTGACATTAAGGGACCGCCATGTCAACACTTCCAATACCACAATGGTGCTAGATCTGACACCAACACATTCTTCCCCCCCCACACAATATCCCTTTCTCTACACATTGGTGACATTAAGGGACCGCCAAGTTAACACTTTGAATACCACAGTGGTGCTAGATCTGGCACCAACACATTCTTCCCTCCCACACAATATCCCTTTCTCTATACATTAGTGACATTAAGGGACCGCCATGTCAACACTTCCAATACCACAGTGGTGCTAGATCTGACACCAACACATTCTTCCCTCCCACACAATTTCCCTTTCTCTACACATTAGTGACATTAAGGGACCGCCATGTCAACACTTCCAATACCACAGTGGTGCTATATCTGGCACCATCACATTCTTCCCTTCCTCATAATATCCCTTTCTCTATACACTAATGACATTAAGGGACCGCCATGTCAACACTTCCAATACCACAGTGGTGCTATATCTGGCACCAACACATTCTTCCCTCCCACACAATATCCCTTTCTCTATACATTAGTGACATTAGGGGCCCCCATGTCAACACTTCCAATACCACAGTGGTGCTAGATCTGACACTATCACATTCTTCCCTCCCACACAATATCCCCTTCTCTACACATTAGTGACATTAAGGGACCGCCATGTCAACACTTCCAATACCACAGTGGTGCTAGATCTGACACCAACACATTCTTCCCTCCCACACAATATCCCTTTCTCTATGCATTGATGATATTAAGGGAGTGCTATGTTAACACTTCCGATACCACAGTGGTGCAAGATCTGACACCATTATGGTAAGATATTTATTTGTTCACTGATTTATTGTTGTAAAAATTGATAAAACCAAGATACTTCTATATTAAATATACCAATTAATGCTCTTATTTTAAAAACTATTTAGAATACACTTACATTATTTAGATTATCAGGTCTAACTATGCATTATTCGGTATATCTCTCTAGTTAAACATGATGAACTAATGTGGTAGCTAAAGCATTATAGCTGAACAGTTTGTAACCCAGCGTAAAACCCAGTGCACGTCATATTTGCCCATTTCAATGGGATGTGCACAAATTACTGTATTTCATTTTATTTCTTATATGTTATTTTCGCAGAAGTAACTATACATATTACTTTATTACATTGGTGGACTATACATTTAATGCATGTAAAATGGTTTATGCTATATTAAAATAATGAATAAATGAATTTATTTCCACTTTCAAATACAATTTCAAATAAACATACATTGCTTTTAAATATTTCATCGTCAAGTCCAGTAGTGATTTCTACGATTCGCCTATCATGACTTATCAAACAGTCACACAGATAATTTACTGATAAGCGTGGCCCACTGCTGCTTTCTGGTAAACCTTACCTGATTTCCGGATAAAAAAATCTTATTTTCTTACCTAAACTAATACAATCTAAATTCACTTAAAACTAGTCCAAATTCACTTTATAAAAATTACACTAATTATTTTTATTTTTACAAACAATAAACTTTTAATTAAGAACTTCAAACATATATTCAACATGTTCTTGATTAAATAGCCAGCCTTTTAATTTAATCAAAAATTGTGTTTCTCTTAATATTTTCTTTATTTCAAGCGGTAAAAAATTAAAAAAATTTGCTGCCAGAAAGAGATACGAAACCTTAAAAAAATTATACATTTACTTTTGGTCTTTTCAAAATACCTCTTTTCAATAACTAGATTACGAGTATTGTAACATGTATCATGCAAGTCCTCATTCATAATTAATCTGTCCACTTCTAATATAAAACATTCTTGAAACTTTAAAAATATATAAATGTCGAATCGGAAGGATATTTAAAAATAAAAATAAAGGAAATGACGATTAGCGTCTTTGTTTAAACAGCAATATACGTACAAAATGACGATTAGCGTCTTTGTTGAAACAGCAATATACGTACAAAATGACGATTAGCGTCTTTGTTTAAACAGCAATATACGGACAAAATCACGATTAGCGTCTTTGTTTAAACAGCAATATACGGACAAAAAGACGATTAGCGTATTTGTTTAAACAGCTACAACAGCGTACAAAATGATTTTGAGTATTTTATCTATATATGTTTAAGATGTTCCTCCCCAACAGTGTAATCCATATTGTAGCCTTGATTGTATAGAGCACAGTAGGCCTATAGTGATCTAAATAAGTCTGAATCACATAAGTGTCTTAAGAAATAAAAAAAGTCTAATATTCATTCCACATTTGGTAATGAGTTACGTAATATGTTGCTTCCAGTTTAATCTTTCATCAATAACAATTCTCAAATATTTAAATGTTTGTACTTTTTCAATGGGTTGACATTCACATGTGTTTTTATTAATGCAGCCTGTTTTATGAAATTGTAGTGGATATTGGAAGACAAAAATGTTAAAAACCCAAGTTTATAAATTTAGTTTTAGATAGGTTTACTGTCATGTGGTTTCCAATGCACCAGTTATTAAAAATAGTCAGATCTTGCATCATTTGTCTCCAAATCTCCTCTTTATATTTATGTTTATAAGTAAATGCTACATCATCTGCGAAGGCTGTTACGGTTCCATTAAAATGTTTATCTAAAAGAACATTTATAAAAATCAAGAAAAAGTTTGCAGGTAATACTGTTCCTTGTGGTACCGTAATCTGGGGTGAAGCGGATCAAGATTTGTAGTTTTTTCTAATTTTTCATGATATAGAATTAAGAGAGGATCTTTAAAAAAAATATTATAACATCTATCAATATTCTACATTCCAATGCCTTAGAGAATTTACTTCTATGTTTGAAATTAACTTGAGAAAAAATTTTTTGTTGTTGATCCACTTCACCCCATATGTTGGGGTGAAGTGGATCAAATGTATTTTTCAATTATAAAACCACTTCCCCCCAATACTGAGGTGAAGTTGATGATTGAAAATGAATAAATATAGTTTTTGCTTAGTATAATTTATTTACAACATAATATTATTGAAAATGAAATTATATACATAATTTAAAATAAGTGCAATTGCTCTTTAGATTTTGAAATTTTATTCAGTTGTTTTTAAATCAATGGCCACTGCAACAAATCGCCCTCTTCTGAGGCTGGACATCCTAACTTTGTCAACAATTGAACTTTTTTCAATTTCTTGCAGATCAAGTTCTTCAGGATAATGGACGACGGATAAGACGATCTTCTTCTTTAGTAGGAAAAACAGTCTGACCTCCATACGTTTTTTTATCTACACCATCTTTCAAATGTCTATTTAAAGTTGTGTAGGGCACTGCAAATTGTTCTGCTGCTGCTTGAATCGACATCTTCTTTTTATCACTGCATCAATTGCTTTTTCTAAAAAAACCGGATTATAATTGCGTTTTCCCTCAAGTCCAATTTTTTAAATATATTTTCTAGGCATTTTCAAGTCACTTCATGCAAACACTAACTAAAAATTCACTAATTCAACTAAAAAACTCACATTTATCACACAATCTCGCTTTCTGACACTCAAACACTATTTCATTAATGATTGAGGTTAGTTTTTGAAGCTAAAAAATAGTAATCCACTTCACCCCACCGAATGTTGATTTTTGCTTCAGATCGACTTTATTCAAGTCAACAACTATCAATCGATCTACCAACAGAAGCAAAATATTGAGAACTCTTTGGAGAATAGATTGCAGGTTACAAAGAGATCGAAATGCTTACCAATCAGTGTGACCAACTGTTTGTATTTCACGTTTTTATTTTCCAATAATTATTTGACTTGAACAGATATTTTTTCTCAAGTCACAGGATTTTTTTTCAACATAATTTTCTATGGAATTCGAATCAGCCATATTATCTTGAGCAATGTACATTTTTGCTTTTTCAAATGAAACCAACTGTCACATAGCAGACGAAAAAAATGAAATTGTAACACATGTGATCCACTTCACCCCAGCCGATCCTCTTCACCCCAGATTACGGTACTCCCTTTTTAATTAATTCTGGCTTGCTATACGTGTTTCTTAACTTAACTATTTGATCTCTCTCTGATAAATAGCTCCTAAACCAGTTCAGTGCATTTCCTCTTATACCAATTCTTTCTATTTTTACTAGTAGAATGCGATGATCTACCATGTCGAATGCTTTCCTAAAGTCAATAAATAAAGCCGATGTTTTCATATTGTCATTCAATGATCTATATAGATCTTCTACAAAGCCAGACAGTGCACTTTCTGTTGATTTTCCTTTAATGAAACCGAATTGATTGGGGCTGAATAACGAATTTTTAGTAAGATGCCTATTAGTCTTTTTTTCATTGCTTTTTCAAGTACCTTCGCAAGTGCTGGTAATAGGCTTATCGGCCTCAGATCGTCTATTCTTTCGGAGCTTTTCTTCTTCTGAATAGGAACAAATTATACTTTTCTTATAGCGATTCGTAAATAGACCTGTTTGAAAACTTAAATTAAATATACATTCTAACACATTGGAAATAGCTGGCGCAGACTTTTTAACTAGTAGTACAGGTAAATTATCTATTCCATTTAATCTTTTATTCTTTAGTGTATTTATAGTCTGCTCTACTTCTTGTGATGTAACTGGTGAAAGGAAAAACGATTTTTGTAAACTAGAAAAGTTATTGGAGTCAACAGTATTATAAGAGGTCGTATTTAGTTCAATATTTACAAAGTAGTTGTTTATCTCATTACACATGTCCTGAATGTTATCAACGACTCTACCGTTATCAAGTACTACTTTACTCAGAGTGCTTTTATCTTTATTTCCAGTAAGCTCATTAATAAGTTTCCATTGGCCAGAAACATCTCCATTACAATCTCTAAACTTCTTTCTATAATAACTCTGCTTGGCTAGATCAATTTTTTTCGTAATATCTTACTGTAGTTATCAACATATTCTCTAAGATTTAAATTGTATGGATTTCTTCCCATATTTTTATATATGTTATTTCTAACATTTAACTTCTTTAATACATTTGATGATATCCACGGGCTTTTCGTTTTTGATTTTTTTAGCTTAGCTTTAGTTCCTGAGTGGATGTATTATTTTCCATGGTTTTACTAATAATATCATAAAAAATATCTAAACATGTATTTACATCGTTATTTCCATATATTAAACTCCAATCTGTTTCCCTTAGCTCCACTGCGACTTGATCACAATCAACATAAGTGACAATTTTATTCCCTATTTCATTTCCTTCTCCTTTATCATCATAATTAAAAGCCAGTTCAATCAACAATTGATCAGATAAACCTACGTCAATTATTGCTGCTGAAACAGAGTTAATATTTTTGTATCGTAAAAAGACATGATCAATGCACGATTTTGAATTGTATCCGATTCTGGTAGTTTGATTAATTATTGGAATAAAACTGAAACTGCTCATTAAGTCTAAATAACTGTCAACTTCGGTCGAGTTAATGTTTATCTTAATGTTGATATCTCCGATTAAAAACGCATAATGTTTTATATTATTTAATAGATTTTCTAACTCTGTTAGATAACTTCTAGTGTTAAACTCCAGGAGTCTATAGATTGCTATAATATTAAAATAAAAATCACCACCCTTTACTTCTAAAACTAAACAATCTGCTGTATTCATTATACAATCATTGACCCTAACACTAATACTAGAGTCTATATATACAATAACTCCTCCAGACGCATATCTGTCATTACACCTGCTGTAAATGTTGTAACCTGGTAACTTATATAATCCTACTTCTTCTGTATTAATCAAAACCTCGGTTAGAACAATAATTGTTATTTTATTTTTAATAGAATTTACCATTGCTTCAAACATACAAAATTTATTTCGAATACTTCTAATATTAGCGTATAAAAAACTTACTAGTGAACTACGAGTAAGTAGTAAGTATTACTCGTATTACTCGTGGTAAGTATTACTAAAATTACTAGTGACTAATTAGTGAACCACTATAGTCTTTACGTTTTTTGTTTAATTTATGTTCATTATCATATCATAACGCTGTTGCGAAATAGTTGTTAAACTGTTACTTCTCAACGGATAAAGTAATGGTTTTGGTTCGTTAAGTATAGAGAATTATTATGATAAACAGCTATAAGCATTTTCTTAACTCTCCTCAGGTATCAAGGTTCAATTATATCTTGTAAACGTGTCACTTTTTATTGCTCTGAATTACTTGTTTTACCAATCAAAATAAATAGCTGAATCTATTAATAATCGACTATTTTTAAACTGAAATAAAATCAACATACTATTTTATTTTACCGTCTGATCAAGGTTGAAAAGGCAATTTTAAGTCGATCAAAAGAACTATCGATAGTTTTAAATCCATTGCAGCCTCTGATAGGTAACACTAACTGTGTTTATAGAATGGTCCATGGTGGGTGTGTATTACATAAACTACCGTATTTGATGTTATTGTCTGTATTGAAGCCACTCATGTATGTGATCCACCACTCAATGTACTTAAGTGGGTATCAGAGTCTAATCCAGCGTATCCGTATCGATCCGTGATGGGTTTGACAAGTGTATTTTTCAATTCGGAAACACATTTAAAATATTTTTGGAAAAATAATATTGAATTGAGGTTTTATGAAAAACAAACCGGCTTGAAATAATTGTATATTTTATGGAAGAACATAATATAATGGAAAAAATCCTAGTATCTTTTATTTTTACATACAGATATATTTATCAATAAAAATGGTAAATCAAACAACTATTTGTACTATGTTTCTTATATTTTGAAGATAACTTGGGGTCACTAGGAACAACTTACTTCATATGTTGAAGATAACTTGGGGTCACTAGGAACAACTTACTTCATATGTTGAAGATAACTTGGGGTCACTAGGAACAACTTACTTCATATGTTGAAGATATTCATCATGTTAGTTAAGTTTTCTTAGATCTTGTTTCTTCACAGTAGAGTAGATAATTGCGCTACGTTTGTTGTAGGTATTTGCGAGATAGTAAACTCGTTACAAACTAATATTAGTAGCAGTACGTTAGTACGAGTATAATATCAGATATACTGAATATTATGATATTATTACTGTAATAATAACAAGTATTCAAAATAAAACATTTATAAGTATTTAAAAAAAAAATATAAAACTCTACTATAGTAAAAAGTTAAATCAAATCATAATTTGTACTATTTAAATGAGAAAAACTAATTTATTTAAACTAACACTTGTTAAACATTAAAAAAGTCTTTAAATTAAAGCTCACTCTAACTTTAAAAATATTAAAAATAACTTGTTAGTAGAACAAATATAATCAAATTCAACAAATATTTGCTCGTGACAACATTTCTTTTTAATGTAAAAGACAACAAACTCATAATTTTGCATATTTAGTAAGACTAATATCACCTAAACGTACAACTATTTTCGATATTTTTCATTCAACCATTTGGATAAAAAACTTAAGATTTAATAACTTAATATTTTCTTGTGTTGGATGTGAAATAAGAAGAGCAAAAAATTAAGTCATGTAAATTGGTTTTGAATGGGACACGATGACTTTGACAAAAATGTTTATTACCGTTTTACAAAATAAGAAAAAAACAATTTTATATTTTAATAACAATCGTAATTAACATTGGCTTCTACAAACCACCCTCCCATACAAGTGCTTTCCCGCCATCTTCTACAAACCACCCTCCCATACAAGTGCTTTCCCACCATCTTCTACAAACCACCCTCCCATACAAGTGCTTTCCCACCATCTTCTACAAACCACCCTCCCATACAAGTTTTTTCCCACCATCTTCTACAAACCACCCTCCCATACAAGTGCTTTCCCACCATCTTCTACAAACCACCCTCCCATACAAGTGCTTTCCCACCATCTTCTACAAACCACCCTCCCATACAAGTGCTTTCCCACCATCTTCTACAAACCACCCTCCCATACAAGTGCTTTCCCACCATCTTCTACAAACCACCCTCCCATACAAGTGTTTTCCCACCATCTTCTACAAACCACCCTCCCATACAAGTGCTTTCCCACTATCATCTACACGTCCACTAATTCCTTGCAATGCTATTTTAAATTTCTAAATAGTAATTCGTTATAAAAGAAGTGTTCTCGAGTAATAAAATAACAATGTGAGCCTTTTTACTTGTTAAATAGTGATATATTTTATTATTAAGTAGGTCAATCGTATGATTTAATGTAATGTTTAAAAAATGTATTTAAGTAACTGGTTTTGGCACAACTCTGCTTAGCAATATAAAACTCATATACCGTAATACAACAAATTCTATATTATTTTTAGAAATATAAAAAACTTTTTTATATTAATATAAAAAAGTTACATTTGTACCACTAATAAATAGAACCTCATGACTTGAAATATAAATACATCGAGCAATCGTTTTGAATATAATTTAAAATAGGATGATTTTTTTAAATTCAGAGCCATAAACAAAGTGTACGGAAATAAATAGCTAGATGCAACGACCATTGTAATTGGTAAAAACCGTTACTTGAACAACATTAACTTCAACTATTATTTTTTATAATAACTGGTCACTCAACCATGAATATTTTCTTCGTCAAGATTTTACTCTTGGTTGAAATGACTCAAACATTCAATACCACAAAAGAAATTAACACCGATATGACTACAAGAAATTAAAATTACCACAGTAATTAATTTCACTAAAGTACCTTCAACATACTACAAGGATTGACAAAGGAATATTTAGTTTGTTGATTGACAATGTTATGAGTAACTAACCAAAATCTCAGTTCCACATTTTTTTAAATAACTTCATTTATGTTATAAGACAATTAACGCTGAAATCAAAAAGGTCAAACCTCTCAAGTGACAAGTTAAGTCTCATAAACCATGTTAATTTAAATAAATTAAGAGACCGCTGAAACTAGCAAGTCCCGTTAACTGTGGCAATTTTTAATGGATATGATACCGATCCAATTTGGTAAATTTTATGTTAAAAAAATCAAAAAGGAACAAGAGAAAAAATAAAAAAACAAAACTTACACCTATAAAAGAAAAAAACAATAATTGGAATAGTATAACATGGACAACATTTTCAAAACACAGAAATATAAATAATTCATATAAAACTAAAAATAATTTAAAAAGTAAATTAAAAAATCCAAAAGATACTAAGAAAATACATAGGGCAAACAAAAGGGAAAATTAAAAAATGATTTCAAGAACATTTTCACACATAAAAGTTATTCGAGAAGAAACATTTGCATTTCCAACCACTGCATTAACTCTGGTCATAGTATTACAGAAAACAATGCAAAATTATTAAAACATATAACAACACCACAATATTTAAATGCAAAGGAATCATGGAACATTAATAAAGAAAAGTCTGAAAACGTATTAAACCATGAAGATGGATCGATTCAAAATTCTATTTTGCTTTCAAAACTGTAAATAAAATTAATTTAAATTCAATTTATAATGCTTTCAATATCATAATAAAATTAACTTTTAGAAAAATATATATTTAGCCACAAAAGTTAAAAATTTAGTAACATATGTTCATATACGCTTATACTATATTTATTTACTTTTTGTATTTTATATTAATTGTGATATGTCTGACGATGATAGCCTTGCTATCGAAAGGTCTCACAAATAAAGTTTTAAATATTGGTTTAAAATTGTGTTATTTTTAACATTTATTGAGATTTTTTTTTAATTTAGGTAAATTAGGTTCTCCCTCTAATCCTGTTGACAGTTTGTTAAACAATTTGATGCATGAAAGTAAACCTGTTTTCAAAATGAGAGAATGAATGGCCAGGAATAGCTAATGAGCATGACTGAGTTTACTTCTAAGCATATGGTTGGTTAGTGAGGAATAACGAACAAGTTTTATATTTTTCTTTAGAAATACTAATGATTCATATACATAAATGCTAGCAAAGTTGCTCAAAAGATGACTCTCTAAGTTGATGAACTTTCCACCCCCAGAATGATTCTTATTACTTTCTTCTGAATTACAAACAATTTCTTTGTGTGAGAGCTTTCATAACCCCAAATTGGAATACTGTAGGACAGGTGAGGTATGAGACAAACATGATGAGCAAGCAGAATCATTATACTATTGGAATTAAAAGATAGTATGCGAGGGAGTTATAGACAGCTATTAAATTTGTTTGATTCTTTGTTAATACACTCCTGGAATTTAAGTTTAGCATCGAAAACTATTCCCATAAAAATATCACTAGCAATGGATTCAATGAAAGTCTCCTAAGAGTAAATGGTTTATATTTTGAGCAACAGAACCTGATTTGGAAAAATTAATTATCTTTGACTTGTCTTATTTACAAAAAACGTTTACGACTATACACTGAACAAGAGAATTTCCTTTTATGAATGCGTCGACCTCTAATTGATCTAAAGTTTTATTTGATACAGTAATGGAGATATCATCAACAAATAGACGCAGCTTTGTAGACAAAACACTACTTGTAATATCGTTAATAAATAGGAGAAACAGTATGGGGCTCAGAATGGACTCCTGAGTCAACCCTGTTACACAAAGGACATAAGTTCCTTCTTTGAGACCATCATTTAAATTATTGGACTAGAATGAACATAATCAGATGGAAGAAATGAACTGGCCCTGGAATTGTAATTATACATTATTATGTTTTATTATTGTCAAGGAGACTATTTGTTTTTGGCAACTTTAAAAGTAATAAGCATATATTTTTCTATAAAGTAAATTTGTTGCATGAATAAATAATCATTGTCCTCTTATACATGATTATACATATATAAAAATAGCCCATTTACAAAACATATGACAAGTATACATATAGGTAATATGACTAGTTGCTTTTTTAGTACCCTTATTAATACTGTATTTAAAAATAAAAATAATTTGTGTAGAAAAGCGAAAAGTGTACCAATGTAAGGATGTGCTGAAGCCACTACCTTGAGTTTGTTCTCCCTTAAGAAACAATGTTAATCTTTGCTGAATCTCATACTATATTTGTCCATTATATTTTGGAATAAAATGGCTCATGATAAATAATTTAAAACTAACTTAATAAATTACGCTTCCAAAGATATATATTTATTAATATATAACAAATCTCTCTCATAATTAAATTAATATCACTAATACAAACAAGACATATTAAATCATATTAAAAAAGTTATTAAAAAATAAAGTTTAAATGTTGCCAGCCATTTAGATAGGGATTATATAGATTTTCAAAATGAGATATCAAGGAATAGGTTATGAAAAATAAAATAATGAAGAGATATGATATGACGTTTTAAATTTTTCTTAAAAATCAAGCAAATCGAGATTAGTAAAGCAAAGCTTTAAAATTAAATATAGAATAGAAATAATTTAAACTTTGATACAAAATAGTTTTACTTGTTAATATTTAATTAAATTACAATTAAAATGTCTACTAGGTATCAAATTACCTGATAACTGTGTTGTGTTAGTGAGTGGAGCAGCAGTAAATGAGGATGGTCCAGCACGAAAAGTCTAAGAGGTAACCTGGTAAATCGAGCTAAGTAGGGTTCCTCTAGAGCAAATCTCAAAATGGAAATTTTGGGACGATGAATTTTTGAAACCGCTTCATGCTTTTCATACTGACAGCATTCATTTCAAAATGTAAACTATGTAACTTCCCTGAAAATTGGCGTTGATTTGTATTTCTTTATGAGCTGTTGTGAATAGCCAATACAATTGTTTCAATCTTTAGCAACCCTTTTACGAATTTCCTTGCGTATAATATTTTAAGTAGTAATTATTTCAACTTATTCAAAACTATAAAGTGTTTATTTTATTGTTTTCAATTCTAATTCAAATGATCAGCTGATTACATTTAAACACTACTTAAGGATACAAATTAAGGATTATACATTTTTTAAACAACGTTTAGGGACTTTTTTATTGTAGGTTTTACTGTATTTATATATTATTTCTGATTTTGTGGAGGTCAGAACTTGAGTATTAAATGTTATAGAAAATAAATGCTTCAATATAACGAATGAGAGCTTAGGGGTGAGAACTGAGTGGTGATATACTAGGAAGAGGATAGCAGAGGGGTACACGAAGTCAAATTCAAACTTATAATCACTTGTAGATTTGTATATGTATGGTTTTAATATTGCACTCCGGTGGTTAAATTTGAATCTCATAAGTAAGAAATCCAAAGCAGACAGTTTAGTGTAAATGAGCTAATTACAATCGATATATACAAATCAGCACTTTAATTCTGTTACATTGAACTTCTTATATTCTAGGGGTTAGAGGGAAAGTAAACCCCTCATACATCATTCTGACGTTAAGTAAGGGTAGCGTTCTCATATGTAAGCTGTCCAAAATGATTTGTTTTAATTTCCAAAACTTCACAATTTACTTTCTTTGAATTATACATACCATTAAACTCTAAACTAAGCACATTTAGATAAATTATATTACAGTATTTACCTTCAGTGTTGAGATAACTGAGATAATTGTTAGTTTTTAATTGGTCTAGAGTATAGAAATTACAGAAAGACCCTTTCTTCTAAACTCTACCATTTAATAGCTTTTCTGTTAATACTTAGTTAAATAGATGGGAAGTAAATAATATAAAATATTTCAATTGCGAGTCTTTTGTTGTCAGCCATAAAATACCTGGTCTGCAATATATGGTTTGGTACAACTAGGATGTTAGATCTACGATACTTATCCCAAACTAATTGGTAACAACTACATATCGAAAACAAAGAGATCGTCAATTTGTTTCATAGTTACCTGTCAGTAAACATACACACAAAAAATACTTGTTTACCTCTTAATTATTATTTTATAACGTGAATGTATAAAATATCTGTTACAAACTCAGCTCTTGTGTGACCTTAGTAATAACTTTTCTTTGTGCCCTATAACTTTTAACCAAAGGACGTATAAGATTTTTAACTAGCGTCAGACAAAAACACATACACTAGGGTCCAGGATGTGGAAATGTTGTGCTAATTGTTAAATATGTTTTAACCTAGATGCCTCATTTGACTGAGAGATAATATCTTATATTAATTGTTTGATACTATAGAAGTCAAAAGGTCATTTCATGACCAATACAACTCTCTCTCTCGCTCTCTCCTTCCTCTCCCTCTCTCTCCTTTCATAAAAGAACTGGAAACACCAAATAAATTCATTCTGCTTCTTCAAGGAGCAGCATGTCAGTTGTATAGTAATTTTCAATCTTTCATCAATTGTGTTAAAATCGTTAAGTAGTGTACAGCGGCTGAGAGTGAAAAGCTCCCGGGAAACAGCTGGAGTTACACCAACAAGAGCACCCCTTCTACCGTTCTGCTCATTACGAAATCAAATAAGGTCAGACAAACAATTTAATGTTAGTCCAACATTATTTAATTCTTAATGAGCTGTTTTTGTAAAAGTACGAGTGGATGGTTAACGTATGTAGAACGAAGCAGTGTTCAGAGTGGCTATGGAAAGTACGAGTGGATGGTTAACGTATGTAGAACGAAGCAGTGTTCAGAGTGGCTATGGAAAGTCACAGTGCACTTTTAATTAATTGAATTTGTGTACGTGCCAATATATTTAGATAATTCTATTACATACTTATCATAATGCATCATCCAGCTCCCACATCAGCAGTACGTGTTCCACAAATTCAAAGGAAAATGTCTTACCTTTGTTTCAATGATAAATGCTCAGCCATGATTTCTAGCTTTAAAAGGTTTGAATATAGCTGTATATACATATTTTAAGTTATTATTAAATTTATATGATCATTCAGTCAACTTCAAGGAACATTATGTAACTAAGTAACTAATCGTATAGAAAAAAAAAGAAATACTTGTATACCTCAATCACGCATTAGTATTATTATTTTAGTATGTTTTAGCACTTCATATTTGATTTTAAGATTGCATCCTTTTATTTTAGAATGATAAAAAAAATCTTCTAGCATTAAAAAATTACTATTAGCTATTTAATATTTACTAAAATGTTGTTAGAACTGTCAATTTAATTAATATAAATACTGTCACACTAAAGATAGTCGTAATTTATTTTAAATAAATGCTAATATTTTTTAAAATAACGAGTGTATCTAGTTGAGTTGTTGTTCACATGTGAGATCAAATGGTGTGGAACGAGATAGTGGCCGACCAGCCATGCACACTCAGGGCTGCCACTACATTAATATCACACTGCTGACAGGAATAAAAAAATGCAAAGTCTTTGCATATTAGTCCTGATAAAACATTAGGAAATTCAATTGTATTAGAAGTTAAAGTAAAATATTTAACTAAATAAATATTTTATTTATAAGAATAATATTATATTTGAATAAAGTATAAAATTTATCTACATTACTACATTTAATTGTACATATTACTTATATACACTTATTTACTGTTTATTAGAACAAAAATAACTTAGAACCAGACCTTTCCATCCGTCACATTATATTCCCCTGTGACGTTTTTCCGAAATATCTTCCAGAAAACAGCATTTTATTCCACATAACGAATGGATTTAAATAAAAAAGTGAATTCACATTTTTTTCTAATTTACTAAGTCACGTTTTTGTTATTAATTTGATTGATTCGGTGGTTTGTATATACATCTAGTAATTGCTTTAGCGTTAGGTAAAAGCTAAAAAAATTTCCAAAGTGAAAATTTTACGACAGCTCATTTGTTTAGAATCTGCTCCGGTTATAAGGAAATGCAAAAGGAAAGCAAATGTATGAGACCAAATTTGTGAAAATATCACGTTGGTCAAAGAAATAAGTAAATAAGATGGTAAGTAACGAATAAATAGGATATAAATAAAACGTTTTAAACTAAAATCGTTGTAAAATTTATGAAAATCTGTCCGGATTTATCGATGTATATTAGGTTGATTTTTTATACAAAATCACTGTATTTAGGTTATTTCTTGTGTGCCAACTCAAACTAAGTAAAAAAAATACTTACAGTAATTTCTCTTCCACTCGTTTTAAAAAGGAATGTAAAGTGCCCTTATTCTATCTTTGACCCTTTCTCCACAAGTACAAAATCCCGTATACTCTTTTGGAATTGTTCTGGTAGTAAATACTCTAAAACATTATTTATACACTTGTATTAGGGTGCATATACATGCCCTCAATGTACATTTCACAACATTAAACTGGTTTACCAGCTGTCCTTTACCCGGCACAGAGGCAAAGCTCAAGCTGTTAAAACCACCCAATAACCCCTCCCCCTCACATGCCCATGCCTACACAAAGGAAGCCATTACTGACACAATTACTACACTTCATCTACAAAGCCCGCCTCCATTCACCGAATATATCCCCTTCCTAGATATATATGATCATAGGAAACATTCCTCATTCTTCTTTTCCTTCCTGTTATGAATATGCAACTATTTTATATCTGTAATATTATAATTCTGTAAAAGATATTTAAAAACTGACTGACACAAATTACATGGACAAAATAACTCCTAAAAAGTTCGCACCTAATAGCCTATAACACAAACCTGAACTAAAACTATCTGCTACCTGCACTAAACAATATGTAACTAAACTGTATTTCATTGTAGAGCCATATTACCAGCACTTGTTTTGAACACATTTAACCTAAAATATTTACTATTGACGCTCTTCTCAAATTTTAAGCTAGTTTCTATTATTAACTGACTCCATAAAACCAATTTTAATAACATATATAAATATCTACTGATAAGATTATTGCCGGCGTGGTTGTTGCATCATTTTGTGTACTGCAAGGTTCAAGGTAGATATCCACATCTGAGCAAAGGTTCTGTAATTTACTCGTTCAACAAAGTTCCTCAAAATTTTACAAGAACATTCGAGCTAGTGATTCAATTTAATTAAAAATTATTTACTTAATTCAGCTTTTATTAGGTCACAATTAATTACAGAAAACTAAATAATGTTTTCTGAGTTTAAACAGAAAATAAAAATATTTCAAATGAACTGTTTGTATACTGACCAAAAATTGCAAAGAAATGAAAAATTAGTTGCTATTTAGAAGTTTAAGGAAAAGCTCTAGAGCAATGAAGTACAATTGGTTAAAAAACAATACACTCCCATAATTTGACTGATACTAAGGTGTGTAGATGTTTTATTTATTTTTTTTGTTATTTCTTTATTACAAACATTCTGACGGCTCACATAATGCTTGAGATAGTGTAATCGAAGCAAACTGTTAGTGTTTTATTACCATAAATCTTTCACTATTGTAATGACAAACTGTACTAAGTACAATATAAAGTGTAAAGTTACACACGACTATGGCCTAGCAAGGTATATAACAGCAGTATAAGTGTCTTTATAACTCTGCAGCGGTAACCGTTACGTGGTAACGACTCAGTTATTGTATATAGGTCTAGAGATTTAGGAATGAGTAGTTTACAAAGTAGAAGAGGACTATGCCCTAGCAAGGTATATAACAGCAGTATAAGTGTCTTTATAACTGTGCAGCGGTAACCGTTAAGTGGTAACGACACAGTTACTGTATATAGGTATTAAAAGACTTAAGTATGAGTAGTTTACAACATAGTAGATGACTATGGCCTAGCAAGGTATATAATAGCAGTATAAGTGTCTTTATAACTGTGCAGCGGTAACCGTTAAGTGGTAACGACACAGTTACTGTATATAGGTATTAAAAGACTTAAGTATGAGTAGTTTACAACATAGTAGATGACTATGGCCTAGCAAGGTATATAACAGCAGTATCAGTGTCTTTATAACTGTGCAGCGATAACCGTTACGTGGTAACGACTCGGTTACTGTATATAGGTCTTGAGAGACTTAAGGATGAGTAGTTTACAACGTAGAAGATGACTATGGCCTAGTGAGGTATATAACAGCAGTATAAGTGTCTTTATAACTGTGCAGCGGTAACCGTTAAGTGGTAACGACACAGTTACTGTATATAGGTACTAAAAGACTTAAGTATGAGTAGTTTACAACATAGTAGATGACTATGGCCTAGCAAGGTATATAATAGCAGTATAAGTGTCTTTATAACTGTGCAGCGATAACCGTTACGTGGTAACGACTCGGTTACTGTATATAGGTCTTGAGAGACTTAAGGTTGAGTAGTTTACAACGTAGAAGATGACTATGGCCTAGTGAGGTATATAACAGCAGTATAAGTGTCTTTATAACTGTGCAGCGGTAACCGTTACGTGGTTACTGTATATAGGTCTAAAGATTTAGGAATGAGTAGTTTACAAAGTATAAGATGACTATAGCCTAGTAAGGTATATAACTGCAGTATAAGTGTCTTTATAACTCTGCAGTGGTAACCATTACGTAATAACGACTCAGTTACTGTATATAGGTCTTGAGAGACTTATGAATGAGTAGTTTACAAAGTATAAGATGACTATGGCCTAGCAAGGTATATAACAGCAGTATAAGTGTCTTTATAACCCTGTAGCAGTAACCGTTACGTGATACAAGTACAATATAAAGTGTAAAGTTACACACGACTATGGCCTAGCAAGGTATATAATAGCAGTATAAGTGTCTTTATAACTCCTCAGCGGTAACCGTTACGTGATAACGACTTAGTTACTGTATATAGGTCTAGAAATTTAGGAATGAGTAGTTTACAAAGTAGAAAATCACTATGGCCTAGCAAGGTATATAATAGCAGTATAAGTGTCTTTATAACTCTGCAGCGGTAACCGTTACGTGGTAGCCTAACGACTCAGTTACTGTATATAGGTCTAGAGATTTAGGAATGAGTAGTTTACAAAGTAGAAAATGACTATGGCCTAGCAAGGTATATAATAGCAGTATAAGTGTCTTTATAACTCTGCAGCGGTAACCGTTACGTGGTAGCCTAACGACTCAGTTACTGTATATAGGTCTAGAGATTTAGGAATGAGCAGTTTACAAAGTAGAAAATGACTATGGCCTAGCAAGGTATATAATAGCAGTATAAGTGTCTCTATAACTCTGCAGCGGTAACCGTTACGTGGTAGCCTAACGACTCAGTTACTGTATATAGGTCTTGAGAGACTTAAGAATGAGTAGTTTACAACGTAGAAAATGACTATGGCCTAGTGAGGTATATAACAGCATTATAAGTGTCTTTATAACTGTGCAGCGGTAACCGTTACGTGGTAACGACTCAGTTACTGTATATAGGTCTTGAGAGACTTAAGAAAGAGTAGTTTACAAAGTAGAAGATGACTATGGCCTAGCAAGGTATATAACAGCATTATAAGTGTCTTTATAACTCTGTAGCGGTAACCGTTACGATATACAAGTACAATATAAAGTGTAAAGTTACACACGTCTATGGCCTAGCAAGGTATAAAGTAGCAGTACAAGTGTCTTTATAACTCTGCAGCGGTAACCGTTACGTGGTAACGACTCAGTTACTGTATATAGGTCTTGAGAGACTTAAGAATGAGTAGTTTACAAAGTAGAAGATGACTATGGCCTAGCAAGGTATATAACAGCAGTATAAGTGTCTTTAAACTCTGTAGCGGTAACCGTTACGTGATACAAGTACAATATAAAGTGTAAAGTTACACACGACTATGGCCTAGCAAGGTATATAATAGCAGTATAAGTGTCTTTATAACTGTGCAGCGGTAACCGTTACGTGGTAACGACTCAGTTACTGTATATAGGTCTTGAGAGACTTAAGGATGAGTAGTTTACAAGTTAGAAGATGGCTATGGCCCAGTAAGGTATATAACAGCAGTATAAGTGTCTTTATAACTCTGCAGCGGTTACCGTTACGTGGTAACAACTTAGTTACTGTATATAGGTCTTGAGAGACTTAAGGATGAGTAGTTTAATACGTAGAAGATGACTATGGCCTAGTGAGGTATATAACAGCAGTATAAGTGTCTTTATAACTGTGCAGCGGTAACCGTCACGTGGTAACGACTCAGTTACTGTATATAGGTCTTGAGAGACTTAAGGATGAGTAGTTTACAAGCTAGAAGATGGCTATGGCCCAGTAAGGTATATAACAGCAGTATAAGTGTCTTTATAACTGTGCAGCGGTAACCATTACGTGGTAACGACTCAGTTACTGTATATAGGTCTAGAGATTTAGGAATGAGTAGTTTACAAAGTATAAGATGACTATGGCCTAGCAAGGTATATAACAGCTGTATAAGTGTCTTTATAACTCTGTAGCGGTAACCGTTACGTGACACAAGTACAATATAAAGGGTAAAGTTACACACGAATATGGCCTAGCAAGGTATATAACAGCAGTATAATTGTCTTTATAACTGTGCAGTGGTAACCATTACGTGGTAACGACTCAGTTACTGTATATAGGTGTTGAGATACTTAAAGATGAGTAGTTTACAACATAGAATATGACTATGGCCTAGCAAGGTATATAACAGCAGTATAAGTGTCTTTATAACTCTGCAGCGGTAACCGTTACGTGGTAACGTCCCAGTTACTGTATATAGGTCTTGAGAGACTTAAGAATGAGTAGTTTACAACGTAGAAAATGACTATGGCCTAGTGAGGTATATAACAGCATTATAAGTGTCTTTATAACTGTGCAGCGGTAACCGTTACGTGGTAACGACTCAGTTACTGTATATAGGTCTTGAGAGACTTAAGAAAGAGTAGTTTACAAAGTAGAAGATGACTATGGCCTAGCAAGGTATATAACAGCATTATAAGTGTCTTTATAACTCTGTAGCGGTAACCGTTACGTGATACAAGTACAATATAAAGGGTAAAGTTACACACGAATATGGCCTAGCAAGGTATATAACAGCAGTATAAGTGTCTCTATAACTGTGTAGCGGTAACCGTTACGTGGTAACACCTCAGTTACTGTATATAGGTCTTGAGAGACTTAAGGATGAGTAGTTTACAAGTTAAAAGATGGCTATGGCCCAGTAAGGTATATAACAGCAGTATAAGTTTCTTTATAACTTTGCAGCGATTACCGTTACGTGGTAACAACTTAGTTACTGTATATAGGTCCTGAGAGACTTAAGGATGAGTAGTTTAATACGTAGAAGATGACTATGGCCTAGTGAGGTATATAACAGCAGTATAAGTGTCTTTATAACTGTGCAGCGGTAACCGTTACGTGGTAACGACTCAGTTACTGTATATAGGTCTTGAGAGACTTATGAATGAGTAGTTTACAAAGTATAAGATGACTATGGCCTAGCAAGGTATATAACAGCTGTGTAAGTGTCTTTATAACTCTGTAGCGGTAACCGTTACGTGATACAAGTACAATATAAAGGGTAAAGTTACACACGACTAGCAAGGTATATAACAGCAGTATAAGTGTCTTTATAACTGTGCAGCGGTAACCGTTACGTGGTAACAACTCAGTTACTGTATATAGGTCTAGAGATTTAGGAATGAGTAGTTTACAAAGTAGATGACTCTGGTCTAGTAAGGTATATAACAGCAGTATAAGTGTCCTTATAACTGTGCAGCGGTAACCGTTACGTGGTAACGACTCAGTTACTGTATATAGGTCTTGAGATACTTAAAGATGAGTAGTTTACAAAGTAGATGACTATAGCCTAGTAAGGTATATAACAGCCGTATAAGTGTCTTTATAACTCTGCAGTGGTAACCGTTACGTGGTAACGACTCAGTTACTGTATATAGGTCTTGGGAGACTTAAGAATGAGTAGTTTACAAAGTAGAAGATGACTATGGCCTAGCAAGGTTTATAACAGCAGTATAAGTATCTTTATAACTGTGCAGCGGTAACCGTTACGTGGTAACGACTCAGTTACTGTATATAGGTCTTGAGAGACTTAAGGATGAGTAGTTTACAAAGTAGAAGATGACTATGACCTAGCAAGGTATATAACTGCAGTACAAGCGTCTTTATAACTCTAAATCGGTAACCGTTACGTGGTAACGACTCAGTTACTGTATGTAGGTCTTAAGATACTTAAAGATGGGTAGTTTACAAAGTAGATGACTCTGGCCTAGTGAGGTATATAAGAGCAGTATAAGTGTCTTTATAACTCTGCAGCGGTAACCTTTACGTGGCAACAACTCAGTTACTGTATATAGGTCTTGAGAGACTTAAGATGAATATTTTACAAAGTAGATGACTATGGCCTAGCAAGGTATATAACAGCAGTATAAGTGTCTTTATAACTCTGCGGTGGTACCTGTTACGTGATAACGACTCAGTTATTGTATATAGGTCTTGAGAGACTTAAGAATGAGTAGTTTACAAAGTAGAAGATGACTATGGCCTAGCAAGGTATATAACAGCAGTATAAGTGTCTTTATAACTGTGCAGCGGTAACCGTTACGTGGTAACGACTCAGTTACTGTATATAGGTCTTGAGAGACTTAAGGATGAGTAGTTTACAAAGTAGAAGATGACTATGACCTAGCAAGGTATATAACTGCAGTACAAGCGTCTTTATAACTCTAAATCGGTAACCGTTACGTGGTAACGACTCAGTTACTGTATATAGGTCTTGAGAGACTTAAAGAGGAGTAAATTACAAAGTAGAAGATGACTATGGCCTAGCAAGGTATATAACAGCATTATAAGTGTCTTTATAACTCTGCAGCGGTAACCGTTACGTGGTAATGACTCAGTTATTGTATATAGATCTTGAGAGACTTATGGATGAGTAGTTTACAACATAGTAGATGACTATGGCCTAGCAAGGCATATAACTGCAGTATAAGTGTCTTCATAACTGTGCAGCGGTAACCGTTACGTGGTAACGACTCAGTTATTGTATATAGATCTTGAGAGACTTAAGGATGAGTAGTTTACAACATAGTAGATGACTGTGGCCTAGCAAGGTATATAACTGCAGTATAAGTGTCTTTATAACTGTGCAGCGGTAACCGTTACGTGGTAACGACTTAGTTACTGTATAGAGATCTTGAGAGACATAAGGATGAGTAGTTTACAACATAGTAGATGACTATGGCCTAGCAAGGTATATAACTGCAGTATAAGTGTCTATATAACTCTGCAGCGGTAACCGTTACGTGGTAACGACTCAGTTACTGTATATAGGTCTTGAGAGACTTAAGGATGAGTAGTTTACAAGGTAGAAGATGCCGTGTCCTTAAAGATGGTGCGTTAGGCATTTTTAGCAAATTAGATTATAGTACAACCTTGTTTATTCGGATTAACTAGAGGGCTGATATGTTCATGAATGGTTATAATCTGGGTTATTGGGAAATGCAAAGACAACATTTCAGTTCAGTAAAGAGGTGTTTCAAAATAGTCAATTTAAGAATGAATACATGTTATAAAATACAAAATTATAAATTTTATCCATATTTTGATTGTTATTTATTTATATTTACAAGGGAGTCAGACTCCTGCACGCCATATCCAAATTGTGCGATATCTCATACGTTTGAAAGCCACCATTTCCGGGGACCTATTAGTTAGACCACATTATTGTTACCATTTATCATTCGGTATTGTACAATACTTCGGGCATCAATATATTTCGGAATAGTACTTTAAAGTGAATTGTTAAAATATTATTATTTTTTAACAATTTCAGTATTTGTAAATAACCATTGAACACTATTACTATGTGGTGAGAAGGCTTTAATGGTAAAGGAGTTAGTTGAAACTTTGAACTTAATGTTTTAACAAAAATGAATTGATACAGATTTAGCAGACATCAAAATTGCTGAGAGCCAAATAATTGAGGTTAGACTGTATATTAAAACAATTATGAGATTGACTTAAATACTGAGTGGGTTGGTCTGTCGTGTTGTAATGTGCCTTCCTTTCCATGCTACACTGTTCCTCGAAGGAGTCTGTGAAAGTTATAAAACGTAATGTAACATAACAATTACAATGGTCCATTGCAGGGAACCCCGGATGGAACCAATTGTAAATTAAATATAATAGGTATTTATTTGGCAGAAGTTGTAATAAATAGTGCCCAATACTGCTTCTATTATACTTGATGTTGCCGTTTTCCAAACTACTCGGTCAGCCCTACAGTAGTCGTGTAATCTTAACATCAGCGAGCTAAAACATGCTTTTCTATTTCAACTATACGGTCCTGTCTATCATTATTATGAGTTTCAGTGAACGCTGTATGATTATGAACAGTCCAAATCTAGCGGGCCTTAAGTTGATAGTATGACATTTTATTTAATTAAAAAGCTCAAGAGTGATGTTTTTAAGTTTCAATAGTAAAGCACTATGAAGAAACTGTAAAGAACTAACTGTAAAGAAGGCTCAAGTTTATATAAAAAACTAGGGGTACACCCCTGCACGCTTCGCATGCCAACCCCGTCGTCACTCTCTGCACTCGTGAGAAAAGCTTGGCCTGCGGTCTCACCTGTGAACTCTACATTTAGCCCCTTTGTGGAACTCGGCCTACGGCCTCACGAGGGAAAGTTTGGCATGTGGCCTCACCAAGACACTCTACTAAAGTCCCATTTGTGGAACTCGACCTGCGGCCTCGTGGGTGAGCTCAGCCTACGGCCTCGCCAAGACACTCTGCTACAGGTCTCTTTGTAGAACTCAGCCTACGGTCTCAAGGGGAAAATTTCGGCCTGCGGCCTCACCAAGACACTCTAATACAGTCCTATTTGTGGATCTCGGCATTTCGCATCGTGAGAAAGATCTGCCCTCTGCCTCACCAGGATTATTAACCAGTATGACCATTAATTTTGGTTTTTGGGCACTGGAGCCCCTAAACATTTTTCTAAAATCTGATGGTAAATTATCATTTAAGAGTAGAATACCTTTATTTTGATACCCCACTTTTGTGTATTAGTTTAACATTACTCAGTTTTGGGCTATGGAGCATATTTTTTATTTGGGGGAGGAGGGCAGAACCCTTAAACGTTGTCTCTTCCAAGGTGTAGTGGTAAAATGTAATTTATGGGATAAATACCTATAGTTTGATATCCCATTTGGAAGTTTTATTTTAGTACTACGCCTTTACTGGTATTAGGAGTTTTTTGTTTTAGGGGTATATACCCCTTAGTATTAACCCTGTTCAAAATCTGATGTTATATTTGGATTCAGGAGTGAAATAGCTTTAAATTGATACCCAACTTGAGTAGATAAGATAGGTTTAAAATTTTTTTACATTTTAAAAGATTTTAGTGTTTGGGCTCCCGATACCCTAAATGTTTGAGTAGTTAAGTTGAAATTTATATATATATATATATAAGGAGCGCATGTATAACTGTGAAGATTTGAAAATGTTACTCAAGATTTTCCTCAACTTGTCAAAAACCTCAAAAAGGTCATAAAAACTGCTTTTTTGTGATTTTCCAATAAGAAATAAATTGGAGCAGTTTTGGGGAAAAAATGCCGCTATCTTGTTTATGAGTGAAAAAAGTAAACTTTTGTGGATTTTCTGGGAGGTTTCAGACCGATAGCTTCAATTCAAGTATACACTTTATGGCCGTAGGACGCCGGGAAGTGCCTCAACATTTAGTGTCAGTCAGTAAGTTACTACATCGAGCTTTATAGTATATCTTATAGTCCTCAGTTTCAGTTCCGTAATATTACTCTTAAGTCTCCTGATACGATTATTATTACACCCGTGTCCTTGAAATTGAACCCACGTATACAAGGGGTGAAACGGCTTTACGTATAACTTAACATTTTTCTTTTACTTTTTGGCCATATATTTAACATTATGAACAGAAATAGATTCTTAATTAGCAGATTAATGTTGTATAAGAAAATAAGTAATAGTATTATTATTTTATTTTAGTATTCAATCATTTGATCACAAGCGTAAGCTAAATGTTCATTTGATTATGTAAATAAATAACGTACAGTGCCAAGAAAATTATGACAAGACATAAAACTGAATCTCGATACTACATGTCTGAAGATATTTAATACAATCGCGGTCTAGAGATTTGTTTTATGTGGATTACCTTTCCATCCATTTAAATATTTTTTTCTTAAGAGTAAAAATGTATATCATTTTAAAGTTGAATAAAGCTTTTATTTACCTTTAAAATTATAAATAATTTTAGACTTTTTTAAATAAAAAATATCTTAATCCCTTCAGTTATGTGTAAAAGACGTAGTTATAAAATATTAAATTTATACTTTGCACGGTTTAGTCTTAATGCCAATTTAAGATATGCTAAAATTACCCCTTCATAAGGCCAAAAGTTCTAAATTAGAGGTTAAAAAATTTTTTTAAATATTTTTCCAGTCTCAATCGAAGATATTAACTAATTTTGAGTATAAAATAGGGAAATAACTAACACCGAAAACCGTTTGCACCACTTTAATAATTAACAGTGTTTCATGAGTGAGTTTCAAATGGTTTCAATAGCTGTATGATAGCACAGAGAATAAATAAACAGATATCGCAACCAATAGTGTGATAAATCTGTGTCAAGTTAGTATGTCTAGCAGTTATTTCTCCAGTTTGCCATGCAATGGCAGGCCAGTACATTTACAGTCCCTCCCTTACTCCCCCAAATCCTTAAGTACAAACATAGTAATTATTATTACATATGTATAAGATGTACATTAGTTTTTATCTATATATAACTGCCACTTAAGCGTTCGCTGCAGTATAAGAAAACGACCTCTGTTTAAATTTTTCTGCTATAGCAGCCACAAGTCAAAGATATTTTGGAGTTATTTACCATCTTTTAGGCTGCCCCTGAGAAGCCTTCATACAGTTCTGTGGCTTTCGACGCACAAATCGCATTGCTATGTTTGAGCAGAGAATAAATTTCTCTGTGGTTCGCGTCACTCAGTCTGGGAGAGTAGGGGGATATTTTTGCAAATATACTCTATGGCAGTAAAGACCACGGAGGAAGTTGGAGTAATGAACGTCACACTAGGAAAAACGCAATATAAATAACACTCCTGGCCTTTGTTATTATGAATCAATATGATAACCTAAAAATATTTACTGGACTGTATAACAGTAGGTCTATTAGCTATTAGCCAACATTAAATTTTTAAGATGTAATTACATCTTGAAATCACCTAGAGCTACTTTATTTGTTGGAGCACAAAATGTAATAAAGCGGAATATTGTCAATAACAATAATTATGTAATTTTATAGAAATGTTTACAATAAAGGCAATGTTTTAAAAAATTAATCCGTATTACATGAAGACGCTAGTTATTTTATATTCTTACTTGTAGCTGGTGACTATGCAAAAGAAATAATTAAAATATGAGTATTTTAAAAATATTTAAAAAATTTTTAAAAATTTTAAAAATTTTTCTCGTATTTTAAAAATTTTTAATTTTGGTTACAAAATTCTATAATCTATATACCTTCCAAATGCTGTTAATTATTATTAATGAAATACTATACAGCTGTTTGTTGGTTTGCCGTTATTTCAATATCCCCAAAGGAATATTCACCATGTATGTAATAGAATATGTTTATTGCCATTTATAAAACTCAGCTTAAAATATTTAATGTAAAATATGAAGTTTTTTTACATTAACAGCTTCTTCACCACTGAGTAAATTAAACGTTGGGGATACATTTCTCGCTCAGACTCTGACCAGATTGTCACTCTCTCAGGTCGTTCACGGCCCATATGTTGTCCACGATCTTTTATTCACCAACTGTGATGAATTACTACTTTTTCACTTACAGTAAATCCATTCAATCAAGGATTCCCAAAGTATTACTAAATATAACAATTGTTTTGTTACATGGTCTAGAAATGTGTTTTCTTTAGAAAACATTAGCTACATCCAATGTCTACGTCTAATGTTAATAATTGCCTGAGGTTTTATTTCTATACAAACATAATTAATAATGAATTCATGTACTTTTCATACATTTCAACCCTTTATAAACTTAGTTAAATTAAACTTGAACATAAGCTTATTAGAGGTTAACAAGATAAAACAATGATTTAATATAAGATCTTGATTTATTCGTTTCGCTGTAGCAAAGTTAAACTTATAATGATAACAATTTAAGCATAAATAATACAGTATTCATAAATATCATATTCAATCACAGTTTATTGTGATACAATATTAATTATTTAAATCTTTAAAATGTTTACTCTTGGGGTATGTCATTCCCATAATTTATATTTTTTGTTCGATAGTAATTAATTTTTAATGTAATAACAACAATTTATTAATTCAATTCAATTCAATTTCTTTATTTACACAATTGAACATTATACAGTTTTCTGTGCAAGTCAGTAAATACATAATATAAACAACAAATTTAAAATAAATTAAAGTAAAGTGTAAGTCACAATAATGATTAAAATAAAAATAAAAATCTATGTACATCAATTACCATTACACATTTCGATCTGTATGCCTCAAAATGGGGCCCCCTCGAGAGCTTCTTGAAGGCTATAAAAACATTAATCAATGTAATGTCAACACAACATCTGGCCATTGACTACCACCCAACACAGACACCCCAAACGTCTGCACCACATTGTTGAATTATTTCCGATTATATTAAGCGGTGTGTTTTTAGAGTAGTTAACTTCCTAGAAACTAATAAAACAGACGAAGTGACGTTCGGTAACAATAAATAAACCAAAATGAAACTATCACATCGTGGTCCACTTTATTGTATTTGACTAGTGCCAAATGGTTTTCTATGGACAATGTCCAGCAGTTGCAAAACACATTTTGTTTAAAATGTTTAAAATTTTTCACTCACAGCTTCAAGTGAAAAAATACAACTAAATTCCTCAGTAGACTTAAGAAATGTGCTTTTATCTGTACTTAGATTACTCATTTCTCGACGACTAGTAATGTATGGTATAGTAATATTACTCATTTCTCGACGACTAGTAATGTATGGTATAGTAATATTACTCATTTCTCGACGACTAGTAATGTATGGTATAGTAATATTACTCATTTCTCGACGACTAGTAATGTATGGTATAGTAATATTACTCATTTCTCGACGACTAGTAATGTATGGTATAGTAATATTAATTTTATTAAAACAAAATTTATTTTGTTGATAGAGTATTCCATAATTATTAAAATGAGCCATAATTATAGTTAATATGGTTAGCAGCTGATTCTAGTTAATGCTGGACCTCCTGGAATTTAAACCCACGACCATTTGCAATGAAGCCGGCAATGCTAACTACTTGCCTTGCAAGGGGCCCGATGTGGTGGTCAACATTTTTATTTATTTATTCAGATTCTGATTGTATTCAGACTTAACATTGGTATATAATAGGCGCTATGTATCTGCTATAAAACAAATGTCATGAAAACATTTACAAGGCCCATAATTACTTTAACATTAACACGTATGTGACTGAAAATAACTCTTTGACTTGATAACTTGATCAAATAACTTGCTTGACCAGATGGTTCCGACATTATCGCAAGATAACAGAGTCAAGCAACATCGAGTGTGGCTGTGCCTTCAATGGGGGACTGTCTGAGCAAGCCCGTCCTTGCATGCGTATCCCATCACAGTCCTTGCGTGCCCACCTGCCCGGTCAAGCCCGACTGGGTGTGTTGGAGAGGGATCACTAGCCCTAAACTACCTGGTAAAATAAGATTTCCTTCAACTTTTTTAACTCTCAAATCTTCCTTTTGGTAGTACACAAAATGTAATTGCACTAATACCGATCTTTTAAACGTATGGTACAAATATACAGATATACACATGTACCAATAGACCTCACACTGTAACAATTGTTAATTGTTTCATTATAATTAAATTAGAAAATTGTATTTAGAAAATGTTGAATATTGTAAGAACTGAGAGGTTTAGGAGTTTGGTTTGTTTACCAAAAGTTTTCGATATTAATTCTCCAAGTTTTGAGAAAAATTCAGAATCTTCCCCTTTCAAATAAAAAAGTAGTTTTTCCCATATAAATTAGCTAAATAACCAGTATTTTCACGTCTGTTAATTTCCTTTTTTAAAGCTAACACGTTTTTAATAAATTTGATCAACAAGCTAGCGTTTAGTTCATCTGTTACCTCAAATCTATTTAGATAACGCTCTAGTGGATTAGGTAGGCGAGAATAATTCAACGTAACGTTTCGTTGACAGTTGAAATTATCTGCCATTTCTGGAGATGCGACTCCGTTCAAGGGTGCGCTTATCGATTGGCTCATTAAAACCGGTTTCTGCATTCCCCCTACTAAGCTTTGCTCAAACTCGTCTTCTATTTCACCATTTCTAGTTATCTCCTGCTCTATGTTGTCCTTCTCCTTTAAATCAATGTTAATTTGCCCTACCATTTCCTTCAAGGAATTTAAAATTTCCTCGAGGTATGACACTTTAGCTAAAGCGGCTTCATTACTTACAAACAAACCTTTTAAACCCTTTAATCTCAATTCGTAATGAGCTAACTTAGCTTCAATACGGATTATATCACTTAAACATCTACTTTCCACAACACCCTCAATTCTTTCTTTCAGATTTTCTAAGTTCACTTTAATGAACTCATATTCCTCTCCACCTATTACATGGCCGGACAGGTAACCTATATTAGGCCTAACACCTAACTTGACAAGCTCTCTAAGTTTCTTTCTTAAATCCCCCACTAGTATGCTGTCTTCTACTTCTATCCCTCTTAAACGTGCTTCATACATAAGTTCTTTCTTCAGTAGAAAGTCTACCTTGAGTGCCATCTTCTCAATTTATTTAATATTAAATTTAAAATCTGGTCTGAGATAATTTGGAATAAGCCCACACTTTTCTATTTTAAACGTCTCTCTGTTGTTTAACTAGCAGAGTTGCGCACTTAATGTAGCTACTTTTTATTTTTGATATGTTGAACGACTTAAATGAGAAATTAAAATGAAACTTCTTCAATGATAAAAAATTTTCTTTATTTTTCTTCTTATAAATAACTTCAACAAATTAAACTGGTTTCTTCTTAAAATAATAATAAAAAATGAAAATACAAAAATCTCTTCTTTTATTAACTCAATGGAACATAAATAAATTAAAATAACTCTTCCAAAATAATAAATTAAATATCTTCAGACTAGAACCTTTTTTACTTATTTGACTTTTTTAATAAATTTCTTTAAGCTATTAAATCAAAAATTTCAAAATTCAAAATTGTTATCAATTGCTTTAAAATTCTTTAAAATTTAAAATTTCTTCAAATTCAAAATTGTTTTAAAATTGTTTCAAAATTATTTAAAATTGTAAATTTTTTAAAAATTGTTTAAATTCTTTTATAAATTGCCTCCGGGAGATGTAGCTGTCCTGGAGGTTTAAATCCAAAAGTGACCACAACAAAGCTCGACCGGCATACACCCTCTCACTCACACGCGAACTATGAAAATTGCCGTGACGGTAAAGAACACCGAAAACGGTTAAAATCCCGTGAATTCGAAGGAGGATTGAACGTGGTCACAATCCGGAAGATATCGTCGAACTGCCGGAACGCTCACAACCCTTACACCAACGGACTTACCCCTACTAGACTCTAGAAGCTAAACCAACCAATTAGAACCCTCTAAACCAGGACATCTGAACAGGTAAGGCTCACCAAACATGTTGCCTTCAGTAAACATGTCGCATGAAATTGACAAGAAATTAACAGACGTGAAAATACTGGTTATTTAGCTAATTTATATGGGAAAAACTACTTTTTTATTTGAAAGGGGAAGATTCTGAATTTTTCTCAAAACTTGGAGAATTAATATCGAAAACTTTTGGTAAACAAACCAAACTCCTAAACCTCTCAGTTCTTACTATATTCAACATTTTCTAAATACAATTTTCTAATTTAATTATAATGAAAAAATTAACAATTGTTACAACACCCAACCAGAAGTAACAATTACATACAATCACCATAACAACCGTTCACACGTACAAAACTACATTCAATGTGCATGGCCACTTTTCCCACGTACATTCGATCCTGTCGCTCAAAATTTATAACATTCGATACAATTTCCCACCATTCTAACGTATATCATTACATACAATCATCATAACAACCGTTTACACGTACAAAATTACATTCACTGTGCATTCCCAAATGGGCATGCACAGTGAATGTAATTTTGGGTGGGGAAAATCCCACGTACATACGATCCTGTAGCTCAAAATGCACAACATTCGATACAAGTTCGCACCATTCTCACGTATATACTTACATACAATTAAAAAGCCCAATATTCATTTTAAGCCTTCACAAGTTAACTGCTACACACGATGCTCTTGCCTACATTTTATACGTACAGAATAACATATAATCTTAAACCTTCCCACACACGATGATCATGCCTACATTTTATACGTACAGGATAACATCTAATCCTAAACCTCCCCACACACGATGCTCATGCCTACATTTTATACGTAAAGGAAACCTCCCCACACACGATGCTCATGCCTACATTTTATACGTACAGGTAAACATCTAATCCTAAACCTCTCCACACATGATGATCATGCCTACATTTTATACGTACAGGATAACATCTAATCCTAAACCTCTCCACACATGATGATCATGCCTACATTTTATACGTACAGGATAACATCTAATCCTAAACCTCTCCACACATGATGATCATGCCTACATTTTATACGTACAGGATAACATCTAATCCTAAACCTCTCCACACATGATGATCATGCCTACATTTTATACGTACAGGATAACATTTAATCCTAAACCTCCCCACACATGATGATCATGCCTACATTTTATACGTACAGGATAACATCTAATCCTAAACCTCTCCACACATGATGATCATGCCTACATTTTATACGTACAGGATAACATCTAATCCTAAACCTCCCCACACATGATGATCATGTCTACATTTTATACGTACAGGATAACATCTAATCCTAAACCTCCCCACACATGATGATCATGCCTACATTTTATACGTACAGGATAACATCTAATCCTAAACCTCCCCACACATGATGATCATGCCTACATTTTATACGTACAGGATAACATCTAATCCTAAACCTCCCCACACATGATGATCATGCCTACATTTTATACGTACAGGATAACATCTAATCCTAAACCTCCCCACACATGATGATCATGCTACATTTTATACCTATTCTAATGAAAGAAAAATGTTGAAACTTTAATATAGTAATTTCAATACCATAACCAATCACGTATTAAATTTTCATTAAGTTATACGAACGGGTATTTAGTCAGCGATTTTCAAAAGTCAAGATTTGTTTGGAATTAGTAAAAAATCGTGTACTTTTTTCGTTCAGTACGAAGTATAAATATAAAAAAATAATACAAAAATTGATATAACTGTTACTACTATTACTACAGTACATAGCTGGATTGGGATCTTTGATCCCACCCACCCACCCATACACGTACAGTGTTATTGATACAGTGGTAGATATACATACACGTACATATATATATATATATATATATATATATATATATTCATACACGTACATATGTATATATTCATACACGTACAGTGGTATTGACCAACCCACCCGTTCATACACGTACATTGGTATTGACTCACCCACCCACCCATACACGTACAGTGGTATTGACTCACCCACCCACCCACACACGTACAGTGATATGGAACCACCCGCCCTCCCATACACGTACAGTGCTATTGAGGGCACTACTACTGCCTCCCACCCACCCATACATGAACAGTGGTAATGACCCACCCGCCCACCTATACACGTACAGTGGTAATGACCCAACCGCCCACCCATACACGTACAGTGGTAATGACCCAGCCGCCCACCCATACACGTACAGTGGTAATGTAATGTAACATAACCAACCGCCCACCCATACAGGTACAGTGGTATTGGCCCACCCTCCCGCCCATACACGTACAGTGGTGTATACTCACACTGTGGTATTGACCAACCGCCCACCCATACAGGTACAGTAATATTGGCCCACCCTCCCGCCCATAGACGTACAGTGGTGTTGACCCACCCACCCGCCCATACACGTACAGTGGTGTTGACCCACCCACCCGCCCATACACGTACAGTGGTGTTGACCCACCCACCCGCCCATACACGTACAGTGGTGTTGACCCACCCACCACCATACATGTACAGAGTATGTGACAGGGTCTGAGATTGTGTGAGAGTTCGTGAGAGTGTGTCAGTGTGTGAGAGTGTGTGAGAATGTGTGAGAGTGTGTGAGAGTGTGTGAGAGTATGTGAGAGTGTGTGAGCGTGTGTGAGATTATGTGAGAGTTTTATATATTTTTTATATTTTATATTATAGAATTTTATATGTACAGGATAACATCTAATCCTAAACCTCCCCACACACGACGCTCATGCCTACATTTTATACGTAAAGGAAACCTCCCCACACACGATGCTCATGCCTACATTTTATACGTACAGGTAAACATCTAATCCTAAACCTCCCCACACACGATGCTCATGCCTACATTTTATACGTACAGGATTACATCTAATCCTAAACCTCTCCACACATGTTGATCATGCCTACATTTTATACGTAAAGGAAACCTCCCCACACACGATGCTCATGCCTACATTTTATACGTACAGGATAACATCTAATCCGAAACCTCCCCACACACGATGCTCATGCCTACATTTTATACGTACAGGTAAACATCTAATCCTAAACCTCCCCACACACGATGCTCATGCCTACATTTTATACGTACAGGATAACATCTAATCCGAAACCTCCCCACACACGATGATCATGCCTACATTTTATACGTACAGGATAACATCTAATCCTAAACCTCTCCACACACGATGCTCATGCCTACATTTTATACGTACAGGATAACATCTAATCTGAAACCTCCCCACACACGATGCTCATGCCTACATTTTATACGTACAGGTAAACATCTAATCCTAAACCTCTCCACACACGATACTCATGCCTACATTTTATACGTACAGGTAAACATCTAATCCTAAACCTCTCCACACACGATGCTCATGCCTACATTTTATACGTACAGGTAAACATCTAACCCTAAACCTCTCCACACACGATACTCATGCCTACATTTTATACGTACAGGTAAACATCTAATCCTAAACCTCTCCACACACGATGCTCATGCCTACATTTTATACGTACAGGATAACATCTAATCCGAAACCTCCCCACACACGATGCTCATGCCTACATTTTATACGTACAGGTAAACATCTAATCCTAAACCTCCCCTTTCACATGTTCATGGTCATATATTATTGTATAATGTACATATGAAAAATTCCACTTTTCATATGTACATTATAACATAAAATCATATTGACCCCTTACGTGAAATCCTCATGAATACATTTCAAAGGAACCGGACTAAGGTCAGCAATCTCATTAAATCTTTGGAAATACACGGCCACTGACGTGTTGCAAGCATGCTCTCAAACCCTCAAACCGTGAAACTTGACCCCATAGACAGATGATCAAACACAAGCATGTCAAGTATGTTTGATCGTCTGTGAGGCCCATTATGGATACACTTAAAACTGATGGACCACTCACATCCATCCTTCAGTCGTAATTGATCATCGTTTAACCCATTCTTCTAATAAATATTTTGTTTTGGATCTAGCAATAATATTATTGTAACAATTTATACAACTGTAGTATTATTAAGTCCCTTTGACAACTTTCAGCATTATTCCATTCGTCCATTGTAACTTTATGCATTATGACGAAATACGTCTATTAATATCGCACCATTAATATATTAGTGGGTTACACTGTGTTAAAGAGAGACTTGTAGTTAAAATGATAGAATAAAATAAAAGTTGTCAAAATATTACCCTTATTTTTAAATATTTTAATTTACCAACTTAACTGGCTATAGAAAATAATAATAGATTTACAATATTGGTATAAGTGATATAGCCTCTTATATTGCAAAAAGGTAGGACAATTCTGTATAAAGAAAAATATCATTGCATAAAAGCAACTAAGTTCTCTTGATATATTTGTAGTTGTTTAAATACAATATTAAGAATATGTATCTATACCTAACTCACAAAGACCAAACAATGTAGTAGTAAAATAAACGAATTTTGTGATAGTTTGTAGCTTTAAATTCTCTCTTTTAGTAAAAACAATCAAATTTGAAACTCTAAGAAGTAGTTGAATTCTGAAGAAATTTTCTCAAAATTTGTATATTACATTTGATTTCATTTGACGCTTGATGTAATTTTAATATTTAAAATTGTGATGTAATGAATATTTAAATTGTAATGTAATGTGAATATGTAATGAATATTTAAAACTCAGCACGTATACCGTAACTATTGAACTATTATGGTTTTATAGTTATAAAACAGTGTTCACCGTTGTTTGGTTAGCCTTCCTCTTTTCAACCAAACATATAAACGTTGAAACTTAAAAATCATTAAATTTTAATGATAACATATTTTATTTATTAAAAAAAAAAAAAAACTTTAAAACTAAAATTTATTGATAAAATGTAATAAAAACAAAGTACGTGATGTGTAGGGTAGCCATTAATCAAGTACTGTAGCAGGAATCGTGGACCAAACTAACACACTTTAAAAGTCATGAGGAGGATTTATGTTCTCAACAATTCAAGTTTAGTTTGCGTTCACACCATCTGTATCTTTTAGTTGGAATTTATCTTCGTACAAACGTGTACTGTGCATTCAACAGTTTAATAAATAAAAATGGTAGTTTATATTGTTAATATATTTTTACTGTGCAATACTTTAGTAACTTTGCACTTGAACTAATGTATCAATGTTATCACTTACAATGTCATGTTATGTGAATTAAGTGTAACACCTTTTGAAGGTGAATATTGTAGATAGTACAGTTTATGTTTTAGCATGTGCAAGTATCACTATACATAACTAATCCAGGAACTAACAAATGTCCCTAAAGCAAAAGTATTACAAAACACTGTTGTTTGACATCTTAATCAAATAACGGGCTAATTAATTGATAAAAACTGCATAAAGTTGTACAGTAATATATCGCTTATGTTTATTATGTACTGATTAATGTTTTAATTTAACATTTATCTAGAATTATAGTAACAGCTGTACATATCCCCATAGTTATCTCTCAGATACCAAGTCTATTTTTATCCTTAATGAAATAGGACCTATTTCTCTAAGTTTATTTATTTACCTAAGTAAAATGCTGGATAAATTGTATTTATTTACACAATAAGCACGTAATGCATAGTTAATTATACTTAATATAATCATTGGGGGGTGTTTTTATCTTTACTTATTTAATTAACTGTATACAACTCAACACGAATTTCACATTTAATATAGTAGTGTATTTAATTGTTCATTCATAATCTAATTAAAGCATTTGGATAACTTTAAATTTAGACAAACAAGAGTTAAATTTATTGAAACCAATGAAGTTGATGCTAGTATATTAACATAGTAACTACATTCATAGTAACAAACACTTAAACTCTGCGGCATCTATCAACAGACTTGAATACTTAAACATGTCCTTAAACTCTACGGCATCTATCAACAGACTTGAATACTTAAACATGTCCTTAAACTCTACGGCATCTATCAACAGACTTGCATACTTAAACATGTCCTTAAACTCTACGGCATCTATCAACAGACTTGCATACTTAAACATGTCCTTAAACGGGTTTGGACTTAAGAACATATTGAAAATGATACATTGGTATTTTGTTAACTAAAAGACACATTTCGGGTACAGTTGTACAATAAAAAGATTTTTATTTAATCCGGTACTTCCTAGCTAGCTAGATTCTTGAAATTTGACTTTTAATTTAGCATTCGTAAAAAATATCTGAACAGTTCATAAAATGCAATTTATCACCATAAAAAGTTAATCATTTGTTAGAAATCTCAAAAATATGCGTCAAATTCGTTTTCAATTCAGTGTGAAATACTGTCTCAATGAGGACCAAACAGTTAAATGGTGGTAGTTTATTTTTGAAATGACGACTCCATACTCAACCATGAAATGAAAATAAAGTATGGTTTACTAAATCCAGATAAAGTTTGAGACAGAAGAAATGGAACAATACCTTGACACATGCCCTTCCCCAAAGATATTTTCCAAAATTTTAAATTAATTATTTATTCATTAGTAAGACGCCGATCGTAAAGATATGGGCGAATGAGTGTGATGAGTGTAGATAAACGAGTAGTCATTGTTACCGACTAACGTCTACTCTTCCTCAGAAAGAGCTATTTATTAATAGCCCAATAGACAGGGCAACTAAGGGACCTACAGGTTTACGTGGAATCTGAACCACGTGGTGTTGGTCTGACATTCAGTTCTCTTCTCTGCACAACACCCGAACCCTCACTACCATGCAACATGGACACCCCAGACTTCTCTAGTAGTGTCCACGACGATGGCAACCATTGAGTGGACGCCATGTCGGTATTAAGAGGACTGAGTATAGAATCTCCTCAACACTTTGTCGCCAATTAGCGACATTGTGCCACCAGTGCCGATTGTGGCTTAAAGTTAATTTTATTTAATCATTTAAAGTTCATAATATATAATCATATCTAGTAAAAACCGATATATTTAAACCAATATATTAGGGTGGAAACTCTAATTATACAGTATATTTAATAGCCTAGTGCAAGTTTGTTGAAACTACTATAAATACACCATTAAATTTGGGGTTCTTGTTTAGTTATCTGCTTAGATTAGGTTAGGTATCTATTGAACTTAAGATCTAACCTATGATTTATAGGTTGTAATTTATAATAACCAATGAGTATGGTTTTTAAAAATTTTTTAATTATTTTTTATCTGGAAGAGCCCTCTAGTTTTTTTTTTTTTTTTTTTTTTTTTTTTTTTTTTAGGACAAATATACTAACAAAAAATAATACATCTTAACTGATAGTTACGATATGTGTCTCTTGTCTTCCAGGATATATATAGCCTGAGACTTTTATTTTCTGTGATTTCTGTAAAAATATTTGATTTACAACAAAATCCATTATCTCCTTTAATGTATCTAACATAGGTTTTGTAATTTAGTTTAACTGTGCCTAACTCAAATTAAAATATCTTTATTGCCATAAAAAAAAACACTTAGCAATAGTCGTTACAAACATTTTAAACAGTAAACACATTTCTTATCAAAATGATTCGTAATATTATAAAAACTGTTTTTAAGTAAGAACCTTTTAACATTTCTCTTAAAGGTTACCACATTACATTCTTGTTTCAGGGTGATCGGAAGGCTGTTGAAGATTTTAATACAATTACAAACTGTGTGGTTTTTTAAAACATTTTATTAGTATGTATGGTATGTTATTATTGTGCTTGTTCCCGATTTTGTTGTTTGAAAACAAAAAGTCATAATTATTTGAAGGATGAAAAGAGTTTTCGTATATGAGCTCTCAGATCCCCAAATAACAACTGCATACTTCTCTGGGGTATACGCCCAAATCGATATATGAGGGCGTAATACGCTGAAAGAACAGTTTCGATACTGAAGAAGGTGGACAGACGTCTTAATACAAACACTCTTGACGACAAACTGCTAGCAACATATTCAATATGAGAATGATATTTTAAATTTGAGTCAAGATGAAGTTCCAAAAATGTTACTTTATCTTCCACAGTAACGACAACCTCGCAACATTAAGAGAACATTTTTTTTAATGTCCTATGAAAAAAATCAAGCAGTTTAGTCTATCAGAGGTGACATATAAAAATAGTTTTTAGAACCATTGCACAGTATTATTTGATTCATCATAAGAGCCAATTTCCAAATCTTGTCATGTCTGATGTGATATGGCAAGTGACGTATTATCTGCGAAGATACATAGGTTACCCTTAAGGACACTTGATTTTAAGTCATTTATATATAAAATGAACAGTATCGGGTATGAGGATGGAACCCTGATCCTGAACTCCAGAGACGACATCTTTCTCCTCTAAATATGAATATGTCATACAATCTTGATCTATAGAAGTTGTCTTAAAATAATATAAGTCACTTTTCTACTCAAATAAACTATATTTATAGCAAACATATTTTGTTGTCTTATTTGTTATTTAGTAAATGAAACATATATTATATTACTTAGTGAAATATATATTAGGGGTCTCATTTCGGTAACAACGATGTTCTTAATGAATATAATGACGAATAATGATAAGGCCGGTTTTCACAAAGGACCCTCATCAGTAATCTGATCCATTAGTGTAATATGACTTGGGTAATATCATGCTAATGAGCACCATATTATCCATCATTATTTAAATAGAAAACTACCTGTGATTTTAAGCAGTTTCATGAATATGATAATGTAGAGTGAAATTATATACGACTAGTATAATGTATTTACCATGGAATATTTGAAACAGGCAAACGAAATTAATAGGACTGTATCTTAATTAATTATATACTGTATAGCTTTTATTGAAATGGAAATTCCAAAACCAAACTTAATTCATACGTGTTGTCTCCTAATAATTGGCATTGTCACAAAAGTAATAAAGTGCGTTGTTAGCATACGGCTTTAAATTATTATATTATTGCATATATTAACATTTCATACATAAGAGAACATGAAGCAAGCGTTATCAAAATTTTTGTGGCTTGTCTATCTATTGATAACAGACAGTTACTTTTTAAATGTTGCTATACTCAGACAAATTTCTTGTGCCGTTCTTTAATGAATTACTCTTCTGAAGTTTCTTTACCAACAGTATATAAAATTGAATGGTGACGTGCCTTATAAAAGGTAAATTATTAATATATAATTTGCAAGTAAATTTATACACTTACATTGATAATGTACAGAAAATGTTTAACAAAAACTTAGAGAGAGAGAGAGAGAGTGAGGGGGGTTACGGCGTGAAAACGTTTTATTAAAAAAAGGGATGATAGCTTTTCAGCAGGAATATTTGGAACGAACCGTATATGGATGGAATATTGAGATTTATTCCAGAATATAGGTTTTTAGACGTTTTTTACAAGCTGATTGAATTTTCGTGCTCTGTATCAAACAGTGACATACTGTATTAAAAAACAAGCTAAGGTTTGAACGAAACTCGTAAATAAGACCTCTACATTAAAACTCTATACTGTTGTACCGGGTCTTTGACCGGTACATTACGTTTTTTTTCGTCGTTGTCTGCCAGGCTGCCTGAGATTCGCTTTTGCCCGGCGTTTCGTGTACTTTGGTGGCCGTTGGCCCAGTTCCGTTTCGTTCCGTGTTCCAGCAGCTTCGGTCAGGTTGGCCTGGCTGTTCAGTTGTCTTGTGCTGCCTGCAGAAATAGACATGTTCGGCTAGACAAACTAAAACTCCAGGGTCCTTGAGTGGGACGTTCAGCCCTCGGCCTGCCGTCCGGGGATTGTCTACCATCTACACTGCTAGCCTGGCCTGAGGACCATGTTGGAGCCTGGAGGCGCCCGCTACCCGCTCTACATCTTTGTGGTATAAGTCTCCTGTCCTCAGGTCAGTGTATTCCATCTTGTTTTCCCGGCGGCTGAGCTGGGGGGGTTTTGGATGGTCTTATTTTTTTAAAGACAAAAGTGGGCTATGAAGAAGAAAGGAAAATGTTGGTGGAACTTTTTATGTGGCCTAGGCCTAAAACTTAAACTGGAACAGTGATTTGATGAAACAGCCATGGGGACTTATATTTTTTTTATTAAAGAGAGAAAAACTTTTAAAATACACAAAGATCTTTTTTGATGTTAATATTTATTTATATTTATTATTATTTAGTTTAATTAGTTTATTTTCTTGTTACATTTGTTTAGATTTTTATATTTGTTAGGTCCCCATTGTTAAATCCTGTTATTATTTATTTATATGCTTAGGCCTAGTTATTGTTATTTATTTTTTGTTAAGTGTATTAGGGGGGGTTTTGAAGTGGCTTTTTACTCGAACGGTACCGTGTTATATTTTCTTTTAAATTATTTAATTTTTAAACTTTCACCAAAAGGGGATTATTGTGCTTTGATTTAACGTCTAATTCGGAGCTGCCCAGGGATTCCGGCTTACTCCCTGGCCCGGTGGAATCAAGGGATGTGGGCTGAATTGCCGGTTTAAGTGTTGTGATCCAAAGGTTCTAAATTTTCACTTTTATGTGGGCATTAAATTTATCTTACGTTTTGGGGGTCTCCGGCTAAACTGCAGATAGGCCATGTAGTTGTTAATTGGTAATTTTGGTATTTGTTGAGTTTGTTGTTTTTGTAGCTTTTGTGTCTTATCTTGTTAATTTTAGTGTTTATTGTTATTTATTGAAGTGCGAATTTATATTGTGGCCTTCCGCCTGCCAGTTTTGTTTGTTCTTTTGAAATATAAATTAGTTTTGCTCAGCTGCCGAGTTTTATTTTGACCCTCCAACTGCCACCCGTGATCCCATCGCTCGACTTGTTTTGAGCCATCCCCCGGTTGGCACGCTTACCAGCTTTGGTGGGGGGATGGGTCTCAATTGGTAGCAGAGCGTGGTTGTCTAAAAAAAAAAAAATCTCTCTTGGTTGTTGACGGTGGGTGTTTGCCAGTTAGTAGGCCATGGTTGGCCGACCTACCGTCAAGGTGTCTTGGTATTGTAAAAAAAAAAAGGAAACAAATAAATAATTATTTAAAAACAAAAAACAATTAGAAAACCAAATAAATAATTTAACTTATAAAAAAAAAAAAAAAAAAAAAAAACCTAGGCAATCCGCTTGGTTACTTTGTTGAATGGGTTTCATGGGTGGATTGGAGTGGTCGGCAGTGGCTCGGTAGGCTGAGGGTTTAGTTCGTCTTGGACCCTGGAGTTGTCGTTTTTGTGTACTGTTGAGAATTTTGTTTTGCGAGATGGCCTATCTGCAGAATGTTGCGCTCCTAGTCAAGGAGGAATTAATTTTTGAGTTGAGGTCGCGGGGTGTGACTCCGGAGGGGGATGTTTTGAATCTCCGGAGGTTGCTGCGGGAGCAGTTGTCCGCGGGTACGGCGGTGGATTGGTCTGATCTACTGGAGGTTGGTGATGAGTTGTCTGTTTGTAAGCGCAAGGTGGAAGATTGGGAAGGGGTTTTGGAAGATCTGCAGTGTGAACCTCCAGTAGGTCGTGATCGGGCCTGCCGCCTTGCACGTTTGGGGCATCTGCTTGCCCGTTTAAGGCTGGTGAACCGGGCACCGGGGTTGGAACCGTCGGATAGGGCGTGGATCTTGGAGAGTGTGTCTAGGCTGGATGAGATTTTTCAGGCACTCTCCGGGTCCACGACTCCTACGGGTCTGGGTCAGCGGCCTGCTTTCGCGCTGTCACCGTTGCGCCTCACACTTTCTGAAGCTGACACCGTTCGTGTCATTCTGGATGGCATTTCTCCTGAGGAACGGTGCAGATTGGTTTTTGCTGGTGTTCCCTCGACTTTTCGGGAGCTGCATCAGCTGTGCATTGTTTCCCGCAGCGTGCAGTTCTCAGACCAGCAAGGGAGGGATTCTGAGAGTCATCGTGCTCTCCCCACCTGTCGACCGGCTATGTCTGTAGGTGTGAGTCAGCCAGTGGAGGGTCGTGGTTCTCGGCCTCCTATTGTGTGTTTTGCTTGTGGCCAACCTGGTCCCATTCGTCGTGACTGTCCACGTGCTCGAGGTCGTGGGGCGGGAAACGCTCAGCGCGGGGGGTTGCCTCCACAGTAGCTCCCCGCGTTGTTGCGAGTGACCGTGGCCATTTGCCTTTGACACGTGCCCATAGCAGGAGTGTCGGGGATTTTTCGGGCCTTGCTGGCATGGCTTCCCTGGGACTTAGTGCGGTCACCTCGGTGTGTCCTGGTGTTTTTGTATCTTTTGGTGGTACGGTGTGTCGAGCCCTTCTTGATTCTGGTTCGGCATGCAGTATCATCAACCTTTCTCTTTTTGAGTCCCTTGAAGCCTTAGGACTTGTCAGGCACACCGAGCCTTCTTCTGTTACTTGCTGGACGGCATCCCAAACTCCTCTACCTATAATTCTAAAGGCGTTTTTCCATTTTAAAATTGAAGGGTTTTCCTGGAGGTGGGGTTTTCTTGTTGCCAAGGACCTGGCGGTTTCTTGTATCCTAGGGGCAGACTTTATTTCTAAGAGTGGTATGGTGCTTGACCTCCAGAAGCGCCAGATGTTTTTCAAGTTCAATCGGCGAGTTTTGGTGCCTCTAGTAGGTGATTCTGACTGCCCTCCTGCAGTCAGAGAGGTGGGTTGTGAGCCCGAGCAACCCAAGGTGGATCCGGTTGGTCATCTCCCCCCAGAGCAGGTGGAGGCCATTAGGAGGCTGTGTTTGCGGTTTCCTGATGTGCTTACGGCTGAGCTGGGGGTCACTTCTCTTCTGGAGTATGAGATCCACCTCACCGATTCTCAGCCAGTTAGAAGTCATCCGTACAAACTTGCTCCCCCAAAGATGGAGGTTATGAGGGCTATGATTGAAGATCTTCTGAGCAAGGGTGTGATTGAACCGTCTCGTTCCGCTTATGCCAGTCCAGCTTTTCTTGTGCCCAAGCCTAATGGTAAGTCTAGGCTTGTGATGGATTATCGGAGGCTCAACGCTAAGGTCGCTATTGACTCGGTACCTCTGCCTGATTTGCATTCTGCGTTTGATTGGTTCGGTAAGGCGAAGTTTTTCAGTGTGTTTGATTTGAACCAGGCCTACCATCAGATTCCATTGAAGAAGGAATCACGGCCTATGACTAGCTTCTGTGTTCCCTGGAATCTTTACCAGTTCACTAGGGTTCCTATGGGTCTTGCTGTGGGTGCCCAGACTCTTACTCGTCTGCTTGATTCCATCTTCCATGATGTGAAGTTCAAGTTTGTCTTCAATTACCTGGACGACCTTCTTGTCTACAGTGAGACTTTCGGGGAACACATGCAACATCTGGAGGAAGTTCTTAGTCACCTTAAATCAGCTGGCCTTACCGTCAATCCAGAGAAAGTCACTTTTGCTCGTCCTGAGATTTCTTTTCTGGGTCATCTGATATCTTCTCGAGGCGTCTGCATTGATCCTGCGAGGACCCAGGGCATTCGGGATTTTCCTCCTCCCAGAGATGCCAAGGGGATTGCCCGTTTTGTGGGGATGGTGAATTTTTACCGTCGCTTCATCCCTAACGTGGCCGAGCTTGCTGCCCCGTTGAACGACCTGCGAAAGAAAGGTGTCCCTTTTGTGTGGGGCCAAGCTCAGCAGACTGCCTTTGATGCTCTCAAGGAGGCTATCATGCAACCTCCTGTCCTGCGTATGCCTGATTTCAGCAGAGAATTTATTCTTCAGACTGATGCCTCCTCCTCCGCCATTGCTGCTGTTCTTTCTCAGGAGTTTGATGGGGTCAGGCAGCCCATCGCTTTTGCTTCGAGGACGTTGTCTCACCAGGAACAGAAAGCTTCTTCCATCTATGAGTTAGAGTGTCTGGCTGTTGTCTTTGGTACGGACAAGTTTCGGCGTTTCTTGGAACACGCTGAGTTCTTGCTGGAGACGGACAATCAGGCACTATCTTGGCTTCTTGCCCATCCCCGACAGCTCGGGAAAATTGGTCGCTGGGTGGTCAAAATTTCTGCTTTTAAGTTCCGAGTCCAACATCTTAGGGGTACCCAGAATGTCATCGCGGATGCTCTTTCCCGCATGTACCACGAACCCAGTGATCCACCGACTGAGGCTGTTGCTCAGTGTGGTGCTGTTCTTCTGGATTTTCCTCTGGCTTTTGACGACCTACTGTCCCATCAGCAGAAAGATCCTGAGCTGTCAGTCATCTTAGGTGAGCTTCAAGAGGGAGGTGCCCACCCTCCCTATTTTCTGTCCAAAGGGGTACTCTGTTGCCGTCCTCGACAGAGGGGTAAATCCCGTGTAGTGCTGCCTAGTCATCTTGTACCGATGGTCTTTCAATATTATCACTCTTCTCTTGTGGGCGGTCATCTTGGCATTCATAAGACCATCGCTAAGATTCGTAGGTACTTCATCTGGAAGGGCATGGACCGGGATGTTGCGGGCAGAGTGCGGGCTTGTCACCTGTGCTCTCTCAGCAAGCCTAGTCAGAATGCAAGGTTAGGGTTGTTATCTTCTGAGGTGGCCGAGCGTCCTTTTGAGAAGGTGTTCATCGACTACGTGGGTCCTTTTCCCCGTAGCAAGTCAGGTAGCTCCTACCTACTTGTTTGTGTGGATGCTTTCTCGAAGTTCGTTTGGTTTTTCCCACTTCGGAGTGCCACGGCTAAGCTCACCATCCGTGCTCTCCAGTCCCAACTCTTCCAGCACTTTGGTGTGCCTTCCACTCTTGTGTCCGACAACGGTAGCCAGTTTACCTCACACGAGTTTCGTAGGTTCTGTTTTGGCAATGGTATCCGGCATGTGACTACCTCTCCTTATTACCCACAGCCTTCTCATGCAGAGCGGTTCAACCGCAATCTTCGGTCTGCCCTTATTACCTTCCATGCTGAGAAGCAGAACACCTGGGATGAGAGTCTCTCTTGGCTCCAGCTTGCTTTTAATTCTTCCAAGCATGAGAGTCACAATGCCACTCCCTTCGAAATTCTACATGGCTACCCTCCTAACAACCCTTTGTCCAACTTGTGGAGGTTAGAGGATCTTCTACCTACGCCAGGTGCCACTGACGTAGTGTCCACGTGGCGGGCTGCTCGGCGCAACCTGCTACGTGCTAGAGAGAGAGTAAGGAGGAGGTATGATAAGGGTCGTACTCCTAACCCTTTTCAGGTTGGAGATCTGGTTCTTTGTCAGGCTCACCCGGTCAGTTCGGCCGCGGAACGAAGAGCTGCAAAGTTGTGCTATCGGTGGTCTGGTCCCCACCGCATCGACAGGTTTTTGTCACCGGTGACTGCTCTGCTGGTTGATCCCCAGTCAGGCAGGGTGTTTAGGAAAGCCCATGTGTCCCAGCTTAAGGCTTTCCGGGGAACGGTTGGTCCAGGAGTTGGTGTTCCTGGGGGTTTCTTGGGGCAAAGAGATTGATCACCTCTGCGCCCTAGGTGGCTGTTCTGAGAGAGTCTTTTTCTTTCTCTCTTTTCTTGTCGGGCCCGACAGTCAGGGTAGTTCTCTCCCTGTTCGAGGGGTTTCCCCTCTTAGATTCTCTTTGGCGTCCTTGGAGCACCACTCTTCGGAGGTCTTCTTCGTCTTCTCTTGGTTCCCTGAGGTACCGAGTTTTCTCCCCTGCCTGGGTGTGTTGAGGTTTTGCAGAGGGAGATTGTACCGGGTCTTTGACCGGTACATTACGTTTTTTTTCGTCGTTGTCTGCCAGGCTGCCTGAGATTCGCTTTTGCCCGGCGTTTCGCGTACTTTGGTGGCCGTTGGCCCAGTTCCGTTTCGTTCCGTGTTCCAGCAGCTTCGGTCAGGTTGGCCTGGCTGTTCAGTTGTCTTGTGCTGCCTGCAGAAATAGACATGTTCGGCTAGACAAACTAAAACTCCAGGGTCCTTGAGTGGGACGTTCAGCCCTCGGCCTGCCGTCCGGGGATTGTCTACCATCTACACTGCTAGCCTGGCCTGAGGACCATGTTGGAGCCTGGAGGCGCCCGCTACCCGTTCTACATCTTTGTGGTATAAGTCTCCTGTCCTCAGGTCAGTGTATTCCATCTTGTTTTCCCGGCGGCTGAGCTGGGGGGGGGGGGTTTTGGATGGTCTTATTTTTTTAAAGACAAAAGTGGGCTATGAAGAAGAAAGGAAAATGTTGGTGGAACTTTTTATGTGGCCTAGGCCTAAAACTTAAACTGGAACAGTGATTTGATGAAACAGCCATGGGGACTTATATTTTTTTTTTATTAAAGAGAGAAAAACTTTTAAAATACACAAAGATCTTTTTTGATGTTAATATTTATTTATATTTATTGTTATTTAGTTTAATTAGTTTATTTTCTTGTTACATTTGTTTAGATTTTTATATTTGTTAGGTCCCCATTGTTAAATCCTGTTATTATTTATTTATATGCTTAGGCCTAGTTATTGTTATTTATTTTTTGTTAAGTGTATTAGGGGGGGTTTTGAAGTGACTTTTTACTCGAACGGTACCGTGTTATATTTTCTTTTAAATTATTTAATTTTTAAACTTTCACCAAAAGGGGATTATTGTGCTTTGATTTAACGTCTAATTCGGAGCTGCCCAGGGATTCCGGCTTACTCCTTGGCCCGGTGGAATCAAGGGATGTGGGCTGAATTGCCGGTTTAAGTGTTGTGATCCAAAGGTTCTAAATTTTCACTTTTATGTGGGCATTAAATTTATCTTACGTTTTGGGGGTCTCCGGCTAAACTGCAGATAGGCCATGTAGTTGTTAATTGGTAATTTTGGTATTTGTTGAGTTTGTTGTTTTTGTAGCTTTTGTGTCTTATCTTGTTAATTTTAGTGTTTATTGTTATTTATTGAAGTGCGAATTTATATTGTGGCCTTCCGCCTGCCAGTTTTGTTTATTCTTTTGAAATATAAATTAGTTTTGCTCAGCTGCCGAGTTTTATTTTGACCCTCCAACTGCCACCCGTGATCCCATCGCTCGACTTGTTTTGAGCCATCCCCCGGTTGGCACGCTTACCAGCTTTGGTGGGGGGATGGGTCTCACTATCAATGCCAGGAATTGATAAAGCAACGCAAAAAAATTGATTGAATTAGCCTTTTATTCAATTTATGTGGGAGGAATCTGAAGTTGCATCCTAAATAAATAGTGTTTCTTGCTATTCACATATTTCGGCTTGTATTTTAAACCATTTTTATTCAATTATTAACTAAACAATATATCTTATCCTCAGGTTATAAATGATTTTACCAATCCTCCTGATTGGCAAACATTTTCAGTATGTTATTTTTCTATTCAACAATTAAGAAAATAAATACAAAACAGTAATAAAATACAGTAAGTATATAAATGAATAATGAATAACAAATTAAATAACACCAATAGTATTGTTTTTCTTTGATCGTACTTTTACATAAAAATCAGATATTTAGATATCTTCTTACTGTATTTGGCAGTTGTACACTTATGACTATAGGATATTCTATCCAGTAAGTTCATTTAGTTTACAATTATTTAGAAAGCGTTATTTTATATATATATATATATATATATATATATATATATATATATATATATATATATAAAACTGGAGATAATAATTATATCAGCAAGAGACTAATAAAGAATGAAACTACATTTTAAAGTATGAATCTACACGGATAAACTATTGGGTTTTTATAAAATGAATTTCTTCCTGGTGGAATAGTTAGTAGAAATAAATGTAATACTTCTTTCAAAATATTTATTCGGACGGTATTTTACCAACTAAATAAAAATTTTATTTTGACAACAATCTTGTTTAACACGTTAAAATACCCAAACAGCGAATTAACAAATGTATTTATAATATATTTAGACACTTGTTTCCGTTTGAAAATTTCTGTGAAGTAGTTTGGTTAGATTATAATAACACAATGTTTGGAAACTATCAGAACTAAATACACGTTTTATTACTGTAAAAACATAAACAATAATACGTTTTGTAATAATATGTCATAATTTTCTAACATAATATTTACCTAAGTAAAAGAAACCTTTCAGACAAAGAAAAAGCCCAGAGATAAAAAAACCGATTGAATTAGTATAAGAACCTGATGCAATAGAGTCATGTAAATTATACTTGTTGTAGATTGACTAAGGAACGAGAAAGGGTGAATTTATATCTAAAATAGACGAAAATATACAGTTATTTTTCTTTTTCTCTCTAAAAGTAATTAAATTAGGTTTAACAGTTAAATTAAACAACACAATTTAACTTATTTTAGGATTTCCAAGAATCCAGTTGGTGTGCATAAAAGACAGAATGAGACTGGTGAATCCAATTATATCCCAAAGAGCTCTGTCTGTAAGTCAAAGAAAACACCTTCATCAGTAATGTGTCAAGGCGGGAATACAATATTACCTTTCCAAGTAACTGTTAAATGTAAAGCCATGAGGTAAAACTTGAATGTATCTTCAATGTAAAACTTTTCTTTTCTGAAGAAGTTCTATTAGAAGCATAATTAACGTATATAAATAACAGCATTAATTCTGATAATGTTATGATTTAGTATTATTCGCGGATTTTGGAACACTACTCTTCCCCGTCACCGTACAAATTGATTTTAGTAAAAATATGAAAGAGATGTGGTTAAACTTTAAACATGAATGTTTAGTTAATAATTGGAAAAACTATTCAATTATATAACTTTCCAATTGGATAGTTAATAATTGGAAAATAGTATTACACTGTTCGGCATTAAATCAATGATCCTAAGGTATAGTCAATGATACTAGCTAAACCTTGAAACCATACTACAGTCCGAAGGCTTCATCGGCCGTGATCTAGGAATTTCAATCATAAGAAAGAAATCACATAAGAAGACGACATTGGGTTGTTTTTACAATAATACAATATGAAAGTTTTGTGTTGATGGCTAGATGTGCACTTTAATAATAAAGTAGAAAACTGGACAGGTTTAAAGTTTTATTTTTATTTTTATTGCTATTCATTGAATCGAGTAAAACGTAAAATGAATGTTTAAAATTGGATACTTTTAATGCATTATATATGTCAATAACATATTTAACTTGGAGAATGGTATGTAGGAAACTAGAAAATAAATCTTTTTATAATATGAAAGAGGGTAGGCTTGAGTTTTTCCAATACATTTAATAACAAATAGTATTGTCATAGAATAGTAAAATCTAAAAAAATCTCATCTTTAGTTTATGAATATGTGACAACTCCATAGTTCATTTTACTGTAAGATACAGCAGGAAAATGTTTTAAATTAAACTTAAAATATCTATTCAATATTGAAGTAAACGTAATGCAGGTTACGGAAATTGATTTCATTGGTTTGAGGGTTTTCATATTTAAATTGTTAACGTTCATTTACTTTATGTATTTGACACCAATAAAATACATAATGATATTATGTTATAGTTTTTTTTTTTTTTAATACATTAAACCTAGTTAAATTGGATATAATATATTACTCATAGTTTTTTTTTTTTGTTTTTAAGTGAGGCCGATCTTATTTTCAACTTAAATCTATCCAGTCCCTATATTTATTTGTGAGGGACACTTATCAGACAGAGTAAGGGGGAGAACCAATGCTGTACAAGGTGAATATTACTGAGAAAAACTCACAGTCATGGCCCGGATTCGAACCTTCACCATTTATAACTCAAGTACAAATTCCTGGCGCCTTTGACCACTCGGCCTCTGGCTATTGGACATAAATATTATCTGTCTAAAAAGAGCATTTTTCTATTTTAAATAGTACAGCAGACTTTAGTACATGAGAATAGTGTAGTTTTGTGTTTTAGTTTTCTTTTACTTCCGTCAATTATTCCGTAAAAATTTACAAAGAAAAAACCAATAAATTTTCCTATCCTAAGCTATTTCCAAACGGTTGAACGAAAAATATCGAAAATAGTTCTACGTTTAGGTGCTAGAAGTTTTACCAAGTGTGAAACATTTGAAATTCGTGGCATTTATGGTTCCTGAGTTATTATTTATTTTATAAACAAACTTACGGACAGACGGTTACGAAGCGAGATAGACCGTACTGTTATATACAATTGTTGTATATTTCTATGTCCAAAACTAAATCCTAAAGTTAGGCGAAGGACTTCCCAAACACCCTATATAATAGATTTTAACTCACAAAATGTAAGAGGATATTTTTTAATAAAGGTTTAGCGAGTCAAGCAAATGTCAGGCAAGTATTGTAGATACATTAAAGCTTTTTTTATCTACGAATGTTCTGTAGAAACATTAACAATATTTTATGCAAATATGCTTAATAAGAATGGACAAAAAGTCTGTATATAATTCACAGTAAGCACACCTGAAGGAGATTAAATCCTGGTCACGAGTTTATCGATATGTTTAAAAAATAAACAAGAACCAAAACAGTCTGAACCAATCATCTGAGCTACTACAGCTGCTATGAGTCCGATACCACAGTCAACATCACCAGACAACTTCAGTAATTGACTTTATCCATCACCTATTTGATGGTTAGAAGTAAACAAGAACCAAAACAGTCTGAACCAATCACCTGAGCTACTACAGCTGCTATGAGTCCGATACCACAGTCAACATCACCAGACAACTTCAGTAATTGACTTTATCCATCACCTGTTTGATGGTTAGAAGTAAACAAGAACCAAAACAGTCTGAACCAATCATCTGAGCTACTACAGCTGCTATGAGTCCGATACCACAGTCAACATCACCAGACAACTTCAGTAATTGACTTTATCCATCACCTGTTTGATGGTTAGAAGTAAACAAGAACCAAAACAGTCTGAACCAATCATCTGAGCTACTACAGCTGCTATGAGTCCGATACCACAGTCAACATCACCAGACAACTTCAGTAATTGACTTTATCCATCACCTGTTTGATGGTTAGAAGTAAACAAGAACCAAAACAGTCTGAACCAATCATCTGAGCTACTACAGCTGCTATGAGTCCGATACCACAGTCAACATCACCAGACAACTTCAGTAATTGACTTTATCCATCACCTGTTTGATGGTTAGAAGTAAACAAGAACCAAAACAGTCTGAACCAATCACCTGAGCTACTACAGCTGCTATGAGTCCAATACCACAGTCAACATCACCAGACAACTTCAGTAATTGACTTTATCCATCACCTGTTTGATGGTTTGAAGTAAACAAGAACCAAAACAGTCTGAACCAATCACCTGAGCTACTACAGCTGCTATGAGTCCAATACCACAGTCAACATCACCAGACAACTTCAGTAATTGACTTTATCCATCACCTGTTTGATGGTTTGAAGTAAACAAGAACCAAAACAGTCTGAACCAATCACCTGAGCTACTACAGCTGCTATGAGTCCGATACCACAGTCAATATCACCAGACAACTTCAGTAATTGACTTTATCCGTCACCTGTTTGATGGTTAGAAGTAAACAAGAACCTAAACAGTCTGAACCAATCATCTGAGCTACTACAGCTGCTATGAGTCCGATACCACAGTCAACATCACCAGACAACTTCAGTAATTGACTTTATCCATCACCTGTTTGATGGTTAGAAGTAAACAAGAACCAAAACAGTCTGAACCAATCATCTGAGCTACTACAGCTGCTATGAGTCCGATACCACAGTCAACATCACCAGACAACTTCAGTAATTGACTTTATCCATCACCTGTTTGATGGTTAGAAGTAAACAAGAACCTAAACAGTCTGAACCAATCATCTGAGCTACTACAGCTGCTATGAGTCCGATACCACAGTCAACATCACCAGACAACTTCAGTAATTGACTTTATCCATCACCTGTTTGATGGTTAGAAGTAAACAAGAACCAAAACAGTCTGAACCAATCACCTGAGCTACTCCAGCTGCTATGAGTCCGATACCACAGTCAACATCACCAGACAACTTCAGTAATTGACTTTATCCATCACCTGTTTGATGGTTAGAAGTAAACAAGAACCAAAACAGTCTGAACCAATCACCTGAGCTACTACAGCTGCTATGAGTCCGATACCACAGTCAACATCACCAGACAACTTCAGTAATTGACTTTATCCATCACATGTTTGATGGTTTGAAGTAAACAAGAACCAAAACAGTCTGAACCAATCACCTGAACTACTACAGCTGCTATGAGTCCGATACCACAGTCAACATCACCAGACAACTTCAGTAATTGACTTTATCCATCACATGTTTGATGGTTAGAATTAAACAAGAACCTAAACAGTCTGAACCAATCACCTGAGCTACTACAGCTGCTATGAGTCCGATACCACAGTCAACATCACCAGACAACTTCAGTAATTGACTTTATCCATCACATGTTTGATGGTTAGAATTAAACAAGAACCTAAACAGTCTGAACCAATCACCTGAGCTACTACAGCTGCTATGAGTCCGATACCACAGTCAACATCACCAGACAACTTCAGTAATTGACTTTATCCATCACATGTTTGATGGTTTGAAGTAAACAAGAACCAAAACAGTCTGAACCAATCACCTGAACTACTACAGCTGCTATGAGTCCGATACCACAGTCAACATCACCAGACAACTTCAGTAATTGACTTTATCCATCACATGTTTGATGGTTAGTATTAAACAAGAACCTAAACAGTCTGAACCAATCACCTGAGCTACTACAGCTGCTATGAGTTCGATACCACAGTCAACATCACCAGACAACTTCAGTAATTGACTTTATCCATCACCTGTTTGATGGTTTGAAGTAAACAAGAACCTAAACAGTCTGAACCAATCACCTGAGCTACTACAGCTGCTATGAGTCCGATACCACAGTCAACATCACCAGACAACTTCAGTAATTGACTTTATCCATCACATGTTTGATGGTTTGAAGTAAACAAGAACCAAAACAGTCTGAACCAATCATCTGAGCTACTACAGCTCCTATTAGTCCGATACCACAGTCAACATCACCAGACAACTTCAGTAATCGACTTTATCCATCACCTGTTTGATGGTTAGAAGTAAACAAGAACCAAAACAGTCTGAACCAATCATCTGAGCTACTACAGCTGCTATGAGTCCGATACCACAGTCAACATCACCAGACAACTTCAGTAATTGACTTTATCCATCACCTGTTTGATGGTTAGAAGTAAACAAGAACCAAAACAGTCTGAACCAATCACCTGAGCAACTACAGTTGCTATGAGTCCGATACCACAGTCAACATCACCAGACAACTTCAGTAATTGACTTTATCCATCACCTGTTTGATGGTTAGAAGTAAACAAGAACCAAAACAGTCTGAACCAATCACCTGAGCTACTACAGCTGCTGTGAGTCCGATACCACAGTCAACATCACCAGACAACTTCAGTAATTGACTTTATCCATCACCTGTTTGATGGTTAGAAGTAAACAAGAACCAAAACAGTCTGAACCAATCATCTGAGCAACTACAGCTGCTATGAGTCCGATACCACAGTCAACATCACCAGACAACTTCAGTAATTGACTTTATCCATCACCTGTTTGATGGTTAGAAGTAAACAAGAACCAAAACAGTCTGAACCAATCACCTGAGCTACTACAGCTGCTATGAGTCCGATACCACAGTCAACATCACCAGACAACTTCAGTAATTGACTTTATCCATCACATGTTTGATGGTTTGAAGTAAACAAGAACCAAAACAGTCTGAACCAATCACCTGAACTACTACAGCTGCTATGAGTCCGATACCACAGTCAACATCACCAGACAACTTCAGTAATTGACTTTATCCATCACATGTTTGATGGTTTGAAGTAAACAAGAACCAAAACAGTCTGAACCAATCATCTGAGCTACTACAGCTCCTATTAGTCCGATACCACAGTCAACATCACCAGACAACTTCAGTAATTGACTTTATCCATCACCTGTTTGATGGTTAGAAGTAAACAAGAACCAAAACAGTCTGAACCAATCATCTGAGCTACTACAGCTGCTATGAGTCCGATACCACAGTCAACATCACCAGACAACTTCAGTAATTGACTTTATCCATCACCTGTTTGATGGTTAGAAGTAAACAAGAACCAAAACAGTCTGAACCAATCATCTGAGCTACTACAGCTGCTATGAGTCCGATACCACAGTCAACATCACCAGACAACTTCAGTAATTGACTTTATCCATCACCTGTTTGATGGTTAGAATAAAACAAGAACCTAAACAGTCTGAACCAATCACCTGAGCTACTACAGCTGCTATGAGTCCGATACCACAGTCAACATCACCAGACAACTTCAGTAATTGACTTTATCCATCACCTGTTTGATGGTTAGAAGTAAACAAGAACCAAAACAGTCTGAACCAATCACCTGAGCTACTACAGCTGCTATGAGTCCGATACCACAGTCAACATCACCAGACAACTTCAGTAATTGACTTTATCCATCACATGTTTGATGGTTTGAAGTAAACAAGAACCAAAACAGTCTGAACCAATCACCTGAACTACTACAGCTGCTATGAGTCCGATACCACAGTCAACATCACCAGACAACTTCAGTAATTGACTTTATCCATCACATGTTTGATGGTTTGAAGTAAACAAGAACCAAAACAGTCTGAACCAATCATCTGAGCTACTACAGCTCCTATTAGTCCGATACCACAGTCAACATCACCAGACAACTTCAGTAATTGACTTTATCCATAACATGTTTGATGGTTAGAAGGGTTCGTCACCTTCCCTCGAAATACTTACGAGAAATAATAATGGTTCAATTGTTACCACTGCACTTGGTTATTATAAAAAATGAGGAATATATATATATAGTCTAGTTTTGTAACATCAAGATAACATACAAACCAAATGGGCAAAAAAGAAATCCTCAAATCAATAAAAATTTGTATATCTGATACAATATTTACTGCGATACTTAAAAAAAAAATAGCAGTAAAATTAAAGTTCTTATACAATATTAATAAATGAGATACTATCGAGTAAGATAGAACCGATATTTGACCTTTTTCAGTTAAATTTACGTCAAGAGGGTTATTGAGAACCAAGAACGCCTCATAAATCATTCTGACACAAAGTAACATTAGTGAGTTCGTATGTAAGCTGCCATCAATAAGTTGTTTATAAATTTCTTTTTAATTTCAAAATGCCATTTAAACTAGTTTAAGCACTTTCATTTTACCAAAATAGGAACATTTGTTGGTTATACTCATAAACAACAGCAGGTCTGATAATCAATCCTAAATTTATTGTATACAAGATAATGATTTATATAAGAAAAATATTGTCTTTTCTATTGGAAAATTTTGTATTGCTCTTATTGGTGGTTTATTGTGTTATGATATGTTTATTTTGTTAACTGAGGTAAGTATAGGGTACTGTTATAATGACAATGATAATTCCAGGAGAAAGAAAAGAAAGGTACAGCTATGGGAGGAAATATCATTCTATGTAGTCTTTCATTAAGGACGCGATGACTTTCCCCCATCTTTTTGGCTATTAAATTCAACTAGCAAATACAATACGAGCAAATTTACACAGTTTCTATCCATCCAATAAAACTATAAAACCCGAGAAATTGCATAAAAACTACTTCCGCGTACCAGGTCAGTGCTTGTTAGTTGTACCAGTAGGCAAAAACTACTTCCGCGTATCACGGCCAGTGCTTGTTAGTTGTACCAGTAGGCAAAAACTACTTCCGCTTACCACGGCCAGTGCTTGTTAGTTGTACCAGTAGGCAAAAAGTACTTCCGCGTACCACGGCCAATGCTTGTAATTGTACCAGTAGGCAACATATAGAAGATACTCATTTATTTGTCAATGTATTCATCATAATAATAATTGCATAACCTTTATCCTGAAATATCGTTAAGGATATGTTAGGTTAGGACTTGTAAGTATGGTTAGGTAGGTTTTGTAAAGCGTTTATATCCACACAAAACAATAAGAATAAAATCAAACAAATTAACTGTTAAAACTAAACGTAAATATATTTTTCAATGATAATTGAGTGTTGGAATATTCTGATAAGGATTAGGCATTCCGTGTGACATAAAGGCTTCCCCAAATTACTCATTGAATCTTGATGTAAAGCACTTTGGACTTTTGTAGGTAGAGTGAAAGTGCATAATTACGAAACAGCATGTGATAGAGTGAATGAAACTCATATGTAAATGTGTTCTGTTATTGCAACACAACAAGATACAGGCATTGACTAAATACTTGAACTTAGACGAATTAGCAACTAAACAGCGGTTCCAATGCAGCCTGAGAGAGGATCATTAACAATGTCGACTCTCTTGACTCCACTATAACGGTTTGGCTAAGAAATAACATAATACTTTATTTTCTTCAATATTATTACAAGAATTACAAAATTCAAACTTAGGATATTCTTAGACCACTAGTTCCGGTATTTGTGGCTAAGCTACAAAACAAAAATATATAAATTGCTAATATATTTTACAAAATCTTATTGATAAAAAGACACAATACAGTACCTAATATTTCAACTTGGGCGGTCTTTTGTCATTATTTTTAACTTTCCGTTCAGCCATAGTAAATCATAAAAAAAGTATGTGTAGTCTTATTCAAGTAAACCATAAGACATGCAGTCTTTTTATTGGCTTTGCAGGGTCATAAAAGGGAAATGAGACAGTAAAACCATTTACACGGTAAAGAAATAAATCCTAACCAAAAAATATACAATTCCTGAAGATACTTGGGCGAGCCGGTAGCCGAGCGGTCTAAGGGCCTGTGTTAGAGATAGCTCTGGTTCGATTCAGGCATAGACTGGAAGATTTTATCAGTAATATTCACTCTCTACTGTACTGGTTCACCTCATTACTCTGTCTGGAATAAGTTTCTCACACAGATCAATAGTCTATGTGGAAAGGCCAGAGGTTAAGAATGAGATCGGCTTCTCCTTAAAAAAAAAAAAAAAAAAAAAAAAAAAAAAAAAGAAACAACTTCTATCTTAAAAGTTTTATAAAAAATTCTAATTTGTCTTGCATACAAACAAGGTTAGTGTAAGCCTTCGACCACTGCCCATATGCTCTGGTATTAACCCTAGTTTATTGACTTGTTTCATGATTTAAACTATCGGGGCTCAGAATCCAACATTTAAACTCCTCCCTAAATAAAATGTATATTACACCATACGTATCACTATAATTAAAGGTTACTTATGGTAAACTAGACAAGAGTTAAAAATATTATATTATTGTAAAGGCTAAAAATATAATCTTACATAAGACAATGACAATAATAAGTCGTGGCTGTGAAGTATTTTCGGAATATTGCTTTTATATGTGTATAACAGCTGTTATCATGTTGTATTCTCCACCGATACTTTTGTAACAGTATACGGTTTCCATGGTCATCATTCTTCAACAATGTTGAGGTTGATTCCTGAATACTAACGGGATACTTTCCAAATTTTGACTCTTGGTATGCAATAGACCTACTCCATCATTAATTTAATACATATGTTAATTTTGCATTCTTAAAAGTTAATTTCGGGGCACTAACCATCAGTGTTTCTATAACAATCACCTTAGTCCTAATATTTTTTGTATTTAATGTGTCATGTGTTCGAGAAAAAGCAGTCTTAGAAAGAGAAGTCTTATTTTTCACTATGGCAAGTTTCCAACGTACGGTTTGAATGAATCTGAACACACAATGCCAATTTGTGTAAAAATACAGTTACAGGCTATTTTACTTGACTTTCTTTTGAAAGCGATGTTACGTGCCATTTGGCCAATAGAGTCAACACTTTGGTTATAAAATAGTTCCCTGCTTTTTACCTCACTGCTATATACATATAATCCTCCTCTTGTTGAGTATATTACACATTAGGTGTCACTTTTGTATAGAAAGAAGGCCTCGATGATTACTTACAACTGTAAACAACAAATCAGAGGTCTCCAAGCCATATTTATTCTAGATCATGAAATTTCTTGTAGGTCTGCTTATTACTATATTCAGTTTCTGTGAGGTCTACTAACGTACAAAACCTACTGTAGACCTTATTTACCCATATGGAGTAATATGTGCTATACAGTTGCACATACTACTCCATGAAACAGTAGTATGTGCAACTGTATAGCAAACACGGTCTTAAATATATTTTCCAAAACATTACATGAATACTCCTGGAGTTATTACTGATATGTACTGACGTCATATATTGATACTGCGGTTCTGCTTGGTGCTTGAACACTATTGAAAGTACTAGGTATTAATAGATAACGAATATGTGCAGCACGTTGTATATTTTTTAGATTTATCTCCTGATAATGTTTCGAAAGGTAAATTATGTCGGCCTTTGGCATGTTAAATGCTCTATATCTATATATGTTTTAGTATGTTATCATCTAATGTCTATAATAACATGTAACTGTTAATAACTTGCATTTTATTATGTTATACTGTTTATTGGCTTTATTCCTCATGTTCCTAATGATAAAACACTGAGCAATCATCCAAGTGTTCTTAAATTGCATGATATAACATCATTCAACTTATACCTGTCTAAACCAAGGACTCGGCACTGCATGAAGTAGTTACTGTTTAGTGTATTTCATGTTGTGGCTGTAGCAACAATATTTGATAATTTTTTACACTATTAGCCAAGTTGCTTAGGTAATTTATGATATATTTGTTTCTACTTTATAATAAGGTTTAGGCCTACTTCCGCGTAAAAATAAAAACTGGTTATTTCCTTCTTATTTCTATATTGTATGTATAGGGTTGAGTCATACTCGCTGTACTTACAAATGCAAAGATTAAAATGAAACCTTTCCCCAAGAACTAAAGTAAACATTTTGTTGATAACCAACGAAATAATAAACATATGTTAATACCTTTAACTGTCCTAACACATAATTTAAAGAATTAAATTTATTTTTAATAAATAGCTTCTATTCATAAAATGACGATTAGCTCTATACTTGAACTGAAGACATAATATGCCACATTCCCGATTACATTAAATCACACGACTACAATTAATCTCTCCACTCCACCAAGGTACTATATTAACGACCCTCTACTGAAGCATATGCCTGTATGGCTTAGTAGCCCATGATCTGTTCACCCACATAAGTATCCCATATCCATTGTCCGTACATATACAGCTCTGACAACATTGTACAAGGTCTTCTTTCTGTACTCCAACAACTTAACAAATGTAGTAAAAAAATGAGTATGAATTCGTAGCAATATTAATTAAAGTTTTATAAACAAATAGGTAGGAAGTTGTATTAAGAAAAAAACAAACAAATTTAAGTTTCATCGGTGAAATCTGTAAGTGCATCTAAGTTTTCGCTTCAATGAAAGAGAACCAGTAAAACAATACTGATGTAACCTAACCGAAAAAACAAACGTTACAAACATACTCATTTCCCCAAGGAGCCGGAGTAAACATGTAGGATCATCAGCTGTGGAGTGCAGTAGTTCTGAGTTAGTTTTGTACAAAATACTACCCGTTTTACATGATATATTTAATTAGTACAAGCGTACAACTAAACTATTTCCTTGCCCTCTATTCTCACCCTTATTATTATTTCAGCGATTTAAAAACATTAAGTTATTAAATGCTTTAAAAAGCTTATTTTCAAAATTTAAAATTTTTTGCCATTTGTATAGTATTTTTAAAATAAAAAAATCTAATTCATATCAACGGTAAAAAAATGAAATACGGAGAAAGTCTTTTTCTATATATTCAAGGTTTACCTACCATATTGATTATTATAAAATTTTAGACCAAAAAAAAAAAAAAAAAAAAAAAAACATAAAAATAAATAAAATAATTAAACTCTGTCATATTGATATTCACTTTAATGAAAATGATACAAATAGTCATAAAATAAATTATTTGTTAAAATTATATAATTGGATATCAGCAAACGTATAGGATGAGATAATAAAAAGGTAAAATATTGAATAAAAATTGAGGTACAAAATGTTATGCATTACGGGAAGGTGTACGTGGTTGTATATTATCAATGCAATAATAACTTCAAAACAGACATTACATCAATAGGCATTGCAATGCGTTTTAAAACTGATATAACTCAATAATGCTGTCTATTTTATTTTCATTTAAGAAATAGGCCGTCTCAGTTTGAGTTTAAACTGGTCTTTTGTGAGTTTAATAAGAGGCATTTCCTCATAGTGTGGATATACATCAACAACCTCATAAATAAGATTCATTCCTCATATATTTCAGTTTTAAGCAGGTTTTATTAATAAGCACATTTTAACATGTGCCTCATATAAATTAATTATGTTAAAATATGCAGGGTTTGTAATGTAAATGTTCCTGATCCCAATTACATAAAAGTAAAAGAATTGTATATTTTGTTACCGCTGGATCCTCTCATACTACAAATGTTTTTATATTCTTTGTTACCACTGGATCCTTTTATTCTACAAATGTTTGTATATTTTGTTACCGCTGGATCCCCTTATTCTACAAATGTTTGTATATTTTGTTACCGCTGGATCCGCTTACTCTACAAATGTTTATATTTTTTGTTACCGCTGGATCCCCTTATTCTACAAATGTTTGTATATTTTGTTACCGCTGGATCCTCATACTCTACAAATTTTTATATTTTTGGTTACCGCTGGATCCCCTTGTTCTACAAATGTTTGTATATTTTGTTACCGCTGCATCCTCTTATTCTACAAATGTTTGTATATTTTGTTACCGCTGGATCTCCTTATTCTACAAATGTTTGTATATTTTGTTACCGCTGAATCCTCTTACTCTACAAATGTTTGTATATTTTGTTACCGCTGGATCCGCTTACTCTACAAATTTTTATATTTTTTGTTACCGCTGGATCCCCTTATTCTACAAATGTTTTTATATTTTGATACCGCTGGATCCTCATACTCTACAAATTTTTATATTTTTGGTTACCACTGAATCCCCTTATTCTACAAATAGTTGTATATTTATTTACCGCTGGATCCTCTTATTCTACAAATGTTTCTATATTTTGTTACCGCTGGATCCTCTTATTCTACAAATGTTTGTATATTTTGTTACCACTGGATCCCCTTATTCTACAAATGTTTGTATATTTTGTTACCACTGGATCCCCATATTCTACAATGTTTGTATATTTTGTGGCCACTGGATTCCCTTATTCTACAAGTGTTTGTATATTTTGTTACCGCTGAATCCTCTTATTCTACAAATGTTTGTATATTTTGTTACCACTGGATCCTCTTACTCTACAATTGTTTGTATATTTTGTTACCGCTGGATCCTCTTACTCTACAAATGTTTGTATATTTTGTTACCACTGGATCCCCTTATTCTACAAATGTTTGTATATTTTATTACCACTGGATCCTCTTATTCTACAAATATTTGTATATTTTGTTACCGCTGGATCCCCTTATTCCACAAATGTTTGTATATTTTGTTACGGCTGGATCCTATTATTATACAAATGTTTGTATATTTTGTTACCGCTGGATCCCCTTATTCTAAAAATGTTTGTATATTTTGTTGCCACTGGATCCTCTTATTCTACAAATGTTTGTATGTTTTGTACCGCTAGATCCCCTTATTCTACAAATGTTTATATATTTTGTTACCGCTGGATCCCCTTATTCTACAAATGTTTGTATGTTTTGTACCGCTAGATCCCCTTACTCTACAAATGTTTGTATATTTTGTTACCACTGGATCCCCTTATTCTACAAATGTTTGTATATTTTGTTACCACTCGATCCTCTCATCCTACAAATGTTTGTATAAATATTTACCACTGGATCCTCTTACTCTACAAATGTATGTAATTTTGTTACCGCTGGATCCCCTTATTCTACAAATGTTTGTATATTTTGTTACCGCTGGATCCTCTTAATCTACAAATGTTTGTATATTTTGTTACCACTGGATCCTCTCATTCTACAAATGTTTGTATATTTATTTACCGCTGGATCCTCTTATTCTACAAATGTTTGTATATATTGTTACCACTGGATCCTCTTACTCTACAAATTTTCGTATATATTGTTATCGCTGGATCCCTTATTCTATAAATGTTTCTATAGTCTTAATAGCATTTATAAAGTTATTTCAGATAAACTCGATTCAAAATAGTTAATTATATTTATAGTTAGGTTATTTATTACTATTGAGTAACTATCAGAACATTCAACTAAAGTTTTGATGACTAAAATATATTTACTAGTTTTTATTAATAGCTAATTTCTAATAATTTTAAAAATTTAATTCTAATTTTTTTTAGAGGATAATAATAATAATCCTTTACTGTCGTAAAACTGTGGTACAGCACTGACAACGTCATTTTACAGCTAAATGCTAAGTCGGTACTAATACTATCTTAATTTAAGTACATTTAAAATAAATTTAGGGCAGGCATTTATAATTACAAGCACAACAACAGAACCTAATATAAATATAAATAAATATATTTATATTAATATATATATATATATATATATATATATATATATATACATTAATATTAGTTATAACAAAGTTTAAATAATACAATAATACAAGGAATGAAACAATTAATAACAAGGGAAATTTTTCAAGGACCATCGAGAACATGAAATACTTTTAATGAAATCTAAATATTAGATTAAAAGTCTATTAAACCCAAACTCAGAAATTAGTTAATTGAGTAAAACGGGTTATTGAGTAACTAACAGTAAAACTTACATTTAAAATCGTTCGGTGAATACTTATTAATTAAATCTATAACTTTGTTGTGTACTTTGATTGAGATCACCGGGTGACTGGATAGTTTTTTATTCAGCCTATGAATAACAAACAGTAGCTTTATTGTTGTTACGGGTTTCTTAACTAGAATTTTGTCTCACGTGTATGTACTCTCGATGACTAGAAGTATTTTGTACTATGTCAAACAGATATAGGTTTATGTCTGTTTGAACTTTTATGAGGATAAACAGAGGCTTACAGTGTTCTAATAAGTCTGAATTCGTAATTATACTAATTATCTTTTTTTGAAGGATCAAAACTTCAGACACTGCTACAGTTACCCCACAGGATAAGCCCATAACTAGTTAGAGATTAAAAATATGCAAAGTATGCATACCTTACATAACTGCTACTAACACAAAACGTGAGACGTCTTATTAAATATATAATGCTTGACAACTTAGTTGTTAAATAATCTATATGAGGTCCCCATGTTAATTGATGATCAAAGTGTATTCCTAAAAACTTTATGCTCATGACATTTTAAATTTTATTAACTACGCCTTTTTCACTGTCTACTGATCTTAAGCTAAATATAATTTGTTTAGTTTTCTCCTCATTTAAAAGGAAACGATTTTAAAGAAACCACTCAGAAGCTGTGAGTAATGTAGTTTTGGTGTTTTCAATAAGTTGGTCAAAACTACTTGAGATGTTTAAGAAATTAGTATCGTCCGCATACAGCAGTGATCTGGATTTTACAGAAAGAGATAAGTCATTAATACATATCAAAAAAAGAATTGGGCCCAATATGGATCCCTGAGCCCAATTCGGAACACCCTCTGGCGGTGTTTACGAAAGTAATTATATGCACATTTTTGAATCTCTAATTTCTTTTCTGTATTGCTTTTTTAGGTGTTTAAAATTTATTTCAACTTCCCTATCTATGTTATACTTCCTAAGATTACTTCAAAACAACAATCTTTCTTTTAATTGTAGCTAATTGAACTGTATACCATTTATTACTCTTATTAGCAAATCAATTTTTGTTTGTTTTCTTAATTACCTTAAAATACCTTAAGTTATCTAATAACACTTTGAAAAAACATTCAAATATGCAATCAGCGTTGTTGCTCCTAGTTGATGTTAACATGCCTGCCCAGTCATAGCATTATAAATTATCTGACATATCACTTCTTGCTGATAAAGGTAATTCTAACTTCAGACCACTGTCAACTACATTCGATGGCCCATCATTTACATTGAATTTAGATGCTATTTTAATTTCTACCAAAATGCCATCATGGTCTGAATATGGAAATGATATAATATGGCATGACAACAAATCATCCAAACCATTATTTATAAATACATTATCTAAACAGTTATTCATACGCGTTACATTATTATTGAGAAATTTGAAATTATGTTGTCTAAGGATATTTTTAAACATAATTTCCTTAGACACGTACTTTGTTAAGATAGAAGAGTATTATACACGTACAGTGTTACTGACCCACCCGCCCACCCATACGTACAGTGGTATTGTGTACCATACCACTATACGTGTAGGAGCGGGTGGATGGGTCAGTACCACTGTACGTGTAGGGGCGGGTGGGAGGATTGATACCACTGTACGTGTAGGGGTGGGTGGGAGGGTCGATACCACTGTACATGTAGGGGTGGGTCCCCACAATTATAGTACGTGTCACAATTATAGTCACTGTCAATGTACGTGTATGGGTGGGCGGGTGGGCTAGATAGACTTTGTTTGAAAAGCTAATTTTATTGTCAAGTAGTACCACTTGCACGTGATACATAGTATAAAACATCTCACACAATGCAGCATACTTTTGGTGCTTCATGTTCCTCCGATAAGTAAAAGAATGATAATTGAAAAAATAAAACTGACGCCTATAAATTAAAAGTATGTTCATTTGCGTAATTTAAATAAAAAATGAATGACTTAGAATGAGGGGAGCCCCTTCGATTGGTAATATGTAGCAAGATAAAAACTGAAGGAAGAAAAAGTGTTTTGCTGTCACATCTAGCAAACAAAATGCCCCTGTGATATCGGAAACCGATAAAATGAAATCGACACGCAGTTTATCTGTTGTATGGAAAACTACCTAGTCGTTACTGTGGGAAATTTATCCACGTTTGTTTTAAATATCTAGCATGTAAAATATTAATTAAATTCACAGATTTATATATAAATTTCACTTAATTTAGTTCATTTAATATTTTACTGACTGACTATTGCTCCCAACATCGGTGGTCGTTTTTAGGCAAGTAGGTTCCATTGCCCAAAAAGACAACAATGTACAGATACATTTTTAGGGTTTAGAGTACCAATATATCGGACATTGTATTTCAACCTCCAAGGATATGAAAGTCTCTAAATGTTGTTTTGTAATCGCTTTATAGTACAAAAAGCCCCCCAAAAACAACTTAGCATATATAAAAATATATTTGGTTTTTGACAAACATATTCCTGGTTCACAAAAGCACGAATTATTATTCTGTACTTAATAAATGGAGTAAAAATAGCTATGAATATACATAGAAAAAATGTCCAAAGATTCATCATATTAACTTTAAAACACAAAAATATTAATAATAAATACTGCTTTGTTATGTTGACATCTTTTTCAATTTATCTGATCAAACACGATTAAAAAACCTTAAGAATAATTTCACAGAAAAGTCATCGTTGACCCAAAATAATTTTATTTTGGGCTGGTTTGGTATCTTATTTTAAATTTATATAGTCAAAGTTGATAATAAATACACTACTGTTCAAACTACTATCTTCAAGCTAAAGTAATTTGTAGTGGTTATCAATCTATTTGTTGTATTTTAGATTTCTTAACACAAAATTATCGGCAAATGTTAGAATTAGTGATGTAACAATGTCCTATAATATTTTGCATCGTGTAATAATACACCATAATTGTTACATAACATATAAGATAAATCACATGTGTTCATAATAATTGCATACTCTAAAATAATTATCATACATTTTATTTATGAAAAATTCACACGTATTATGCTATAAATTTTCTTATCAGTAATATCAGCGGAGACTGCCACAAACACTCTTTCACAACAACTTAACATTAGTATTGTATCTGATTGTATATTAAATTTAATAAAATATTTATAAAATGCAAAGTTTATCAAATATTTAATGTAAAAATGATTTACTATACTATACCTAAATGCTCAGTAGACAGAAGGTCGACCACTACAATTCTCAGCGTGACTCAGGCCAGATTGTCGCTACCTCTAGTGTACTCTGCCAATACATCTTCCTCCATCTTTTATTCAACACCACTGATAAATTACTGTTTCATCCTTACTGAAATCCATTCATTCAAAGATTAGTAATATCTAGATGACAAATTATATTCTACGACGATCTTGACTTTTCAATATTTCGAAAAGTAATTTAATTACATTTTTCTATCTTTCCTTTTCATTTCCCCCCAACTGGACTATTATTTTAATCAAATTTATTTACACGATATTAGTTAAAATAGTGATTTAAGTGTTTTTTTTTAATTTCCATCAGAGTTGAACATTCATAACGTATTAAATGATGATGTAGATTGGGTTATATGAAAAGAATAATCCATACAAATAATAATATTTGTACAGATCTGCTGTTATTGTACCTTACTTAGCAGAGTCAATATTTTCATTGATATACAATGTCATCGACGTTAATTTACTAACGTAAATATTATATTAAGTTATGGTTTTACATATATGTAGTATGTTGTCAGTGGCCTTGATCGGAGGGTGCCGATGGAATCACAGGATAATGACGAGTGCGGCTGTTCCTTGGATGAGTGACCATCTCCGAACGATCCCACCTGCCTGGTCGCTTTGATGGTCGTGTCAAACAATGTTACTCAGCCCACACTTGACCTGGTAAACCAAGACAACCTTAAATTTTTGACTTTAATTTTTAATAAGTCTCTTTAATTGACGTTCACAAAATAAATTGTAACAATCAAACCACCATGCTGTAATATCAATACTGTATTAATATTATAAATACAATTACTACTAATATTGTTATATAAATAATCCAAACTAAACTATTAAAATTTAACGATTCTAATTCTAAGAATTTTTATGCAACTAGTAATAAAGGCTGTGAATTGATAGTTCATATATGATAATATGAAAAAAAATAAAACAATAATAATACTACTTTAGTGTTAACCTATCCTGTGCTCAGGTGAAATGGGAGAAGTTTTTTTATTCATTAAGTCATCTAATTTTACTAATTAATTAAATTGAGTTTATTATAAAACTTTTAAATTATGTACAATATTTGATCCTCCATATAATGTAATTCCTTAAAGTTGAAATATGCCACTTACTGTGTCCCCCCCCTTTGTGGAGAAGTTTTTTTTTAATTATCATCTAACCACTCGTAATCTGAGAGTCTGTTGTTATTGGGTGGGCCCCAGTAATCTCATGTTTAGAATGTAACATATTTAGATTATAATATCTAGATAGATGGAGATCAAATCCAGATGGCAATCCATCTGGTAAAACAGGCTTTTACTTATTTTTTATTTAAGTCATAGTTCAATATATAAATTTAATTCACTAAAATTATTAACTAATTAATCTGTTAATTAATAATTAATACGTGAATATCTGAGTTATATTTCCTATATAGCATTTATTTTACATTTTATAAAACACTACTTAGTCGTTTAATTCTGCTTTGCTATGGGATGAACATATTAACAGTTTTGTTTTGATTTTGTTAAAATTAAATCAACGACTATTCAAGCAAGGAGACTGTGCTTATATGAAGCCGGGTTTCCTGTTCAGTGAAATTAGTTCATGTTCGGCGTTCATAGGTAGCGCCAGCGGTCTCCCTCTTACTACCTGCCCAACATATCTCTCTCCAACACATGCTGAAGTCACTAATAGCTGAGCTAATAGTACGCCAAACAGTCGTACGAGCACTTATTTGAAACCTATCGCCGTGTTTCTTTTTGATCATAGAACAAGAACGCTTCTACGGCAAATGAATTGCTTTGGACAGTCTGTTTATTTCTATAGTAAATTATTAAATTTTATTTAAAAATCTTATTTAAAAAGGTTTAATCAATTATTTAGTACTTAACGTCTCATGTTTTATAAAAAAAAAAAATAAAAAAAAAAAAACACCTTCTTTTAAAGGAGAAGCCCATCCTCCTTCTTAACCTTACTCTGCCCATTTCTCATAGACTATTGATCTGTGTGGGGAACTTATTCAGACAGAGTAAGGGGTCAACCAGTACAGTACAAAGTAATTATTACTGATAAATATTTCCAGTCTAGGCTGGATTCGAACCAGCGCTATCTCTAACCCAAGCTCAAAGTTGACGCCTTATATACCGCTAGGCCACTGAATCTTCATTAGATTACCACTCAATCTTCAGAGCCAGTAGGGTGGAGCCATACAGTCAAATGTGAATAAAACCATGCTCAAAGCCTTTCTGAAAAAAATACATAGCTTCTCACAGTTTGATGACGATCAGATGAGTGGAGTAGTTTTGAGTAAAGGGAAAACAGACAAACATACATTCATCTGTAAGTTATACGTACTGATTAAAGGCTAAATAGACTGTAAGAGACTTCCTTTCATTACTGTGACCAAAATGACCCAGGTGAAATTCTAGTGACAACACAAATATCCACCTAGTGAACATAACTGCTAGTCATAGAATCCTTCGAAAGTTCGTGCTTACTGACGGTCCTCACGCCTACATTGCTCAGCTCCATACATTTAATATTTACATGAAGTCAGACAAAACTTTCACGTTAGTTGTTTTATGTAAAAAAAAAAAAACTTTAACAGTGGCACATTCATGAATCCAATTGCAATTTACAAAAAATCATATCAATTATCCACTAACTGACTTGATGGTCACTTACCTGACCAACCCTCCTGAGTTAAACTAGTTAATCGCCTCCTCCCCCACACTCCGTGCTTTGGGCTGGTCAACATGAACACTCTTGCGATAGATCCCTCATCCTTTACATAAGCGGACTCTCGTTGTAATGCAGAATCACTGTACATCTCGTACTGATTACTAGTTGCAACAATTCACTGTCTGGTTTTCAATAATCAATACATGAATTAATTGAGCACAGTTATTTTCACTAAGTTATGTTTTTATTCTATTCATTATTCATTATTCATCTAAGACGCCGATCGTAGAGATATGGGCGAATATGAGTAGTGAATGAGTGTGATGAGTGTAGATGAACGAGTGTAGTCATTGTAACTATCTGAGTTCGGCTTAGCTCAGAAAGGATTATTTATTAATAGCCCAATAGCCAGGGTAACTATGGGACCTACAGCTTTACGTGGAATCTGAACCACGTAGTGTTGGTCTGATTTTCAGCTAACTGACAAGTCTGACACTCAGTTCTCTTCCCTACACAACTATTTGTCACGTACAATTGCTATTTGTTCACTTTGGAAAGATTTGACATAAAATGACTTGCCATTCCTAATAATAAGTGTACATATTTTACTTTAGCAATATAATTAAGTGTTAAAGACAACCAATTGCTAGAAAAATATCGTTTTTCTTAGAATGCCATAAGGTAAGTAAACCTGACATTTAAGCTGGACTTAGATTGTAATCACCTTTAATGTGTGAGGTTTTCTCCTGGATTCATGTCATTCAATAGCTAAACCAGAATATTGAATCATTCAACTTAAGTAGACATATTTTAAATTGTACTATTAGTGTTAGTTATAAGTTATATCATTATATGTTAATAAACAGTAAAGTAATTCATTATTAAAGTTATTCGTATAGTTTGTAATGAATGATAAGAGTGTCCTAAAATTAAAACTTTCAACAATATCATTTGAAATTAATATAATATTACTATCGGTTTATTACAATTGAAACAATTAAGGTGTAAATATATTGAATACTTGTATGAATAGAACATAGTTTTTAATTCTAATATATTACATTAAATTAAGCAAGTAATGGTTTAACATTTTGAACACGTCCAACGATGCCAAAGAATATTTCATCAATAATTCATGAAATGAAATATTACTTATGAATTTAAAACATATTATTCCTTGAATGTCTTTGAAAACTAGTTCCCCCTTAATTTAAAGTAAGGGTGAACCGTATCCCTAAACTTTTATTATTGCAGTATAATATTAATCTCTTCAATAGTTGAACATGTTATAGAAGTGTTATTTCGTTTTACTGAATGGAAAATATTTAATTCTGGCTTTATGAAAATGTATATTCATTGTACTTTCATTAAATTAACAAATTTTTGTTGCCAACACCATAATCATATATGTCTTGGGTTCCTTTGAGTTTAACTGACGGTATAGAGATTTAACTAACTGTTCTTCCAGAGAATTGTGATAAAATGTTCTTCATTACAATCTTGATTTTAACACTAAATTAATCCCCAAGAATTTGCGATGAAGATGTTTAAGATCAAAGTAAACCAACCAAACTGTACAACAGTCTGATTAAAGATTAAATATTAATTTATTGGCACAATATGAACTGTTACAGTTTTCTATGCAAGTCACAATACAAAAATAACACCATTAATCAAGAGCATAAAATAATACAAAAATAACATCATTAGTAAATTAATTCTAAGAAAAGTTTTCACTATAGCCTACACTCAAGCCGATCTTGACATTTATTTTATTACAACAAGAGCTGCTACAATAAGAAAAAGTATTTAAGGTAGTTAAATAAAAATAAAACATCCAACATCACCACTTAAGGCTGCATAAGAGCTTCATCGATAGTATAGAAAGCACTCCCGACCAAATGGCTCCTCAAACGGCGTTTCATTGTTTTTATATTTTGAGGGAGAAGATTAAATTATTTTAGGCCAAAATTAAAAACTTAATTTTTAAAAAGATCCAGATTGCATTTTTCAATGGTAAAATTGTTTTTACATCTAGTATTGTATATATGATTATGGATAGGGAATTTTATTTTATTTGTAAAAACATATACCACCACCTCATATATTAAAAGGCTGGGTAGTGAGAGGATGCCACCCGCCCGAAAGAGCTCCCTACAGGGCTCCCTGTGATCCATACCCCAGACGATCCTTAGCGCCCTCTTCTGAAGAATAAATATTCGATTAAATAAAGTAGAATTACCGAAACCCCAGAAAATAATTCCATATTTCAATCGACTCTCAATTAGGCCATAATACGTGAGGTTGAAGACCTTACTAGAGGCGAATGAAGACAGACATCTCAGGACTAATTAGCAGAGTTCAGCTGGCTCCCCAACTTAGAAATATTAGTGTCCCATGATAAATTATAATCTAGGCAGATTCTAAGGAATTTAGTTGATAGAGTGTTGTCCATGCAAAATATGTTTGAAATATTATATGTTCGTTGAGGATGGAATTCAATAATACTGGTTTTGGCTACATTTAGGTACATTTTATTTTATTAAAACCACTAAATAAGTTGAGAGGAAGTGTGATCAAAAATAACGACTATAGAAGAAAAATTATTGTGATTTAAAATGAGACATATATCATCAGCAAATAAGGAAACAGAGATTGGTGAATTATTTAAACCAGAGTTAACGTACTTAGGAAGATCATTTATATAGAGAATAAAAAGTAAAGGCCCCAGGACAGAACCCTGAAGCACACCTGATTTAAGAGTGGAAAATTCAGACGTATGGGTTTCATCAAAGCTAGAAAGTTGGACACATTCGACTCGACCAAGCAAATAGGACATGAACCAGTTTAGAAGGAACCCTCTGACGCCGTATCCAGCTAGTTTCTGTAAGAGAATGATATGATCAACAACGTCATTCTCTTATAGGGAGATAATGACTACTGCAGAAGATGTATCTAAGTTTGGTCTGAGTCTAAACTGGCTATCCGATATTGTGTTGTTGAGTTAAAAAAAAGAATGGAGTCTGTTAAATAAAATTCTTTCAATAACTTTAGATATAATCGGAGCAATTGATATAGGTCTGTAGGAGTTAGGGTCAGATCTACTTGTTCCCTTTCACAAAACTGGTATCGTCTTGGTGATTTTTAAGTCAGTAGGAAATACACCTTCTAATATAGAAAAATTATATAAATATATCAATATAGGTGCCAGCTCTTGAACACATTCCTTTAAAAGACTTGACGAGATGACGCACCACCTGCTTAAGACGAAAAATCCTATTTGGTACGTCGGCAAACGTGTCTTTCACTACTACTATTATTTTACGTTATAAATTCTAGATAAGTTTCAGAGATAATATAGATTAAAATTACATTGAACTCTTTAAAATACGCAAATTAGGCAAATACAATAAAATATAAATCATTATGAAAAATAAACATAAGACATTTGTAAAAAGACATCATAGTAAAAATATTTATCACAAAATAGTATAATTTTGTAAAAAAATAATGCAGTATAATTTTGAAACAGGGCTTTATTTTGTTGAAGTCTTCAAAAATACCATTCAACTAGCCTTTTTTGCATCAAAGTTTCATAACCTACTTAATCAGTAATTGGATATTCACATCTATACCTCTGCATTTTCTAGTCCTAAAAACAACCATCCTTAAATCTGAAGATGATACTTAGTGGCACATATTAGGTTGGCTTCTCGTATTATTTACAAATCGATTATATCTTTTCTAATTTACAGGATATATTAGCTTGAAACAGTCCATCAGTCGTACATTTCAAAGTTAAATGGGCTATAGGCCTTACGCCTAATCTACTACATAGGCAAAAAATTATCTATTAAGTAGTTTTAATTATGTTGTCAAGACATTCATATTTTAACTGTTAAAAGTTTAGCCTTATTTAAATAATTATATTATGGTCTTTTAAATAAACGAGAATTATATATGCGATAAAATATTACATTGTAAACAACATGGAATAATATGTAAGCTTTCTAAATAAACGTCTTCAGTTGATGTATATTATAAGATAGATTTTCCATGTTAATCAGCCAAATCTAACCATGACAGTTGTTTAATGATAGGTCACGATATATGGTATTATTGTTTACTAATGTTTCTAACTTTTTGTCTGGGGATACTATCTATTTATTGTTGAGTTTGATTATAATTATTAAAATAAACAATTAAAATGATAAATTCAAATTACATGAGATGTGTAACAGCTCTACAGTTATATTGCATCTCAAAAGTTACCAGTTTAACTAGTTACCAAAAAAAAACTTCTCCCCTCATTTATAAAGGAACATAGAACTACTCTCCTATCCATCCATACATCTACGATGGTAATGGTCCTCCAACCCACATATACATGTATGATGGCCATGGCCATCCAACCTATAAAACGGAGTGATGGCGATGACCCGTCTACCTACCCATATACGTAGGTTAGTAATGGCTCTCCCACCTACCTATATACGTACGATGGTGATAACCCTCCCACTAACCAATATTGTATGATGGGAACGGTCCTCCCACCCACCCATATAGGTACGATGGCAAAGACCCTCCCACCCACTCATATATGTACGATGGCAATGAAAAACATTTACTGATAAAACAGAAAAAAAACTGTTAAGAAAATATAAGCCATTAAGTGTACATGACATTGAAGTAATAGTGTACCTCTTTTTAAATTTATATTAATTTTTTTACAAGTAACATTTATAACTGGATCTCAGGCTAATATATTCTTAGTTCTTGTCTTCCCAAATCTCCTTTGTTACAGGAATAATTCATAGCATTGGCTTTTGCTATTTTTTGAAAAGACAAATCATTGATATGGTATTGTAGAACATTGTGGGATACAATGAAGCTTATCTTTGAAATAGTATTAGTGCTATTAAATTTGTATTTGGAAATTCGTAATATAAAAAAAAAATTTTCAATAGTAAATATATTTCTTTTGAGAAGAAAGCGATTACAATTTACAAAAAACCTACAGTATAAAAGCTGATACAATTTAAAAACTTTTAAGTTTTATTTATAATAAGTTTTCAAAGAAAATTTATTGATATTTTGTCCTCTATATAACATGCTATAATAGATGAATATAAAATAAGTCACAAAGCCTTACAATAAAATAACTCATCAAATAACACATGGTATGTCACATGGAATACTGGGTAAGCTTTCTATATTCGTCTTCAGTTCAAATAGATTTTCTATATTAATCAACTAAATCCAAGCATGGAAATTTTATAGGCACGAAATGTGAAAACCCACTGACTCACTCATTCCTTTCACTACGTATATTGTTATATACTCCTATATAATTATGCACCGTACTTTGTGTAAATTTTAGTATCAATAAAAGTAAATTTTTTACAGTGCTTCACAGCAGAACATTGCTCTACAATGCTTCACAGCAGAACATTGCTTTACAGTGCTTCACATCAGAACATTGCTCTACAGTTCTTCACAGCAGAACATTGCTTTACAGTGCTTCACATCAGAACATTGCTCTACAATGATTCACATCAGAACATTGCTTTACAGTGCTTCACATCAGAACATTGCTCTACAGTGCTTCACATCAGAACATTGCTTTACAGTGCTTCACATCAGAACATTGCTCAACAATGCTTCACAGCAGAACATTGCTTTACAGTGCTTCACATCAGAACATTGCTTTACAGTGCTTCACAGCAGAACATTGCTTTACAGTACTTCACATCAGAACATTGCTCTACAGTTCTTCACAGCAGAACATTGCTCTACAGTTCTTCACAGCAGAACATTGCTGTACAGTTCTTCACAGCAGAACATTGCTCTACAGTGCTTTACAGCAGAACATTGCTCTACAGTGCTTCACAGCAGAACATTGCTCTACAGTGCTTCACAGCAGAACATTGCTGTACAGTTCTTCACAGCAGAACATTGCTCTACAGTGCTTCACAGCAGAACATTGCTCTACAGTGCTTCACAGCAGAACATTGCTCTACAGTGCTTCACAGCAGAACATTGCTGTACAGTTCTTCACAGCAGAACATTGCTCTACAGTTCTTCACAGCAGAACATTGCTCTACAGTGCTTCACAGCAGAACATTGCTGTACAGTTCTTCACAGCAGAACATTGCTCTACAGTGCTTCACAGCAGAACATTGCTCTACAGTGCTTTACAGCAGAACATTGCTCTACAGTGCTTCACAGCAGAACATTGCTGTACAGTTCTTCACAGCAGAACATTGCTCTACAGTTCTTCACAGCAGAACATTGCTGTACAGTTCTTCACAGCAGAACATTGCTGTACAGTTCTTCACAGCAGAACATTGCTCTACAGTGCTTCACATCAGAACATTGCTCTACAGTTCTTCACAGCAGAACATTGCTCTACAGTTCTTCACAGCAGAACATTGCTGTACAGTTCTTCACAGCAGAACATTGCTCTACAGTTCTTCACAGCAGAACATTGCTCTACAGTTCTTCACAGCAGAACATTGCTGTACAGTTCTTCACAGCAGAACATTGCTCTACAGTTCTTCACAGCAGAACATTGCTCTACAGTTCTTCACAGCAGAACATTGCTTTACAGTACTTCACATCAGAACATTGCTCTACAGTTCTTCACAGCAGAACATTGCTTTACAGTGCTTCACAGCAGAACATTGCTCTACAGTGCTTCATAGCAGAAAATTGCTTTACAGTGTTTCACAGGAGAATATTGCTTTACAGTGATTAGCAGAAGAAAATTGCTTTACATTGGAAAAAGATTATTATTATTCATTTCTAAGACGCCGATGGTAGAAATGTGGGCAAATATGAGGGGCGAATGAGTGTGATGAGTGTAGATGAACTACTGAAGTCATTGTTACTATCTGAGTTCAAATTAGCTCAGAATAGAATCATTTATTAATAGCTCAATAGCCAGGGCAATTATATCTTGACTACTCGACATAGTGGGACTTTCCAGCAAGAGATAATTATCCTGACCTTAGTTTGGAATAGGGAGATATGTGGTATTACTAGATCATATAAATGGTTAATATGACCATATGGTCTGGTAATTTGTTATCTGATACGAGGATAAGAAGATGAAGTATCTCATACTGCAAGTATCCGTGGGTGGACTAAGGTAGTCAGATATACCTCCATAGACCAAACAATGACGCACTTTAGAATAGCTTTACCCCTTTCCATATAGGTATCTGGAATATAACAAATTGTTATACCATTTAACTTCCACGAATGGTACTGATGTAATTGTAACATAAATATGTACTGTTGTTGAGTCAGAAACAAACCAGGGGTAAGGTAGATAATCAAGAGATAGAAAGTAGAATATACAAAGTAGATGTAAACATTATTCCATTCATATATATGAAATGTAAAGGTACGTACATGATTCCCACATATGAACATAACATCAATGTATATTTATACAAGAAATTACATAAAACATGTATATGAGATCATACCTCGAGGGTTAATAAACATTCAAGTTTAATTTTAATGTATACCATTCGTTGGTGTACGAAGAACTACAATCAGACCTATAACATTGATTATTGATTGAGGTAGTGTAATTAAACCTAGTGGGAACACAAATTGGCTCTCTGTTAGCAGGGGTATTTGACATGTGTTAAATAAGTGATTCATTTCGTAGAGAGTGTTGCCCACTGGTCGATATCAAATATCGGTAAACACATTTTAAAATTGATACTCTAAAATGTCCAGATCAATTAGTATTATTGACTAACATAGAATTACACACACGTGTTACAAAGGAACAGTACTTGATGATTCAATACTGCATATAAATACAAAACTAAATTCTTATTCAATGTTTTAGTAAAAATGTACAAAGAATATCTTAAGTAAGTTATTAGTTTTCATTTTAAGGACGTTATCTCCTAAGTTGGGAATGACCTAAATATAACGTAAAAACGTAATGCAGAGTTTATAAATGCATATTTAACATGTAATATGTTTTCAACGTTTGTCTAAAGTTTTTAAAAGCATATTTTAACTTTGAATGAAAATAGTATTTAACTGTTCTTAAATGTAAGAAAAAGCCAAATGTTATATACTAGCTATATATTGGAGTATACACTGGTTATTTAATACAGCACTTTGTTTATGTCAAACTTTCAAACTTTGAATGTAGAATGATAATATAAATGAGGAGGATAAAATAACTGACAAAAGTACAGCATGTACTTTAATATATATAACATTTGCGCTCTCTGGAAGGCTTGTCCTTCAAATAGTCCCGGCAGTCCGTATGTGTAATGTCCTGCGGACTGCCGGCTAAAAACCCTATCTTATCCGATGACGCACAGCTTAAACATATAATCAAGGCTACACAATGATATTTAACACTTAAGGAACATAATTAAAATTCAGATAATATACGTAAAGCGTATACAATTTGAAAAAATTTATGACTCTAAAAAAAGCATGGATACATCACGATTATATTAAAATACATAAGATTAGTATTGTGTAAAAACAAAAATTACAAACTGATGCACATATCATTACTAGGCAAGCAAGGAAGTCAACAAACTTTCCCCACCAACCCAAGGCCTTTGTACTGAAAGAATATCACGTTGAATAATATGTATATTAACAAACACATCGATTGACATTACAAGGTATTATTTAAAGTATCGTAAATGAAGTAATAAATATTGAGTTTACAAAAATGTTAATATATTTAATAGTTAAATAAGTGTCATATACTAAAATATTGCGTTATTGTTTTGTAAGTATGAATTACAATTTCCTAAATACTATCTATTTCCTCTTTATAGCGGTTCGGTAGTGTACATACATTTATAGAAAGTAAATGTAATTTTGCTTGTTGTTAATATTGTTGAGAAAAATCACTTGTTTATAACAAATAACTTATTTATAGCTCAATTAATTATTGTTTAGTTGCTAATAGCACAGAATAAAAATGGGTTGTTATCAATCAATATAAACGTTGTTCATACAAAATTTATTTTTATGTTGTACGAATCTAAACGTTAAATATAAAATATAACGTCTTTGGTGTTCAAGCCTGAAGGTAAGTCAATCCACTAATCTTCACGCAAGTCAGGTTGGTACATTTGGGCCTCATGAATAGTCAACTTGTAATACATAGGTACAATAAGTACACATTAGTTTATCCGCATCTTCAATAGCGCACAGTTGATAAAACATAGCTCGTCAATTGATATTTAAATACAATACCACGCATACACGTACGATGACATTGATGACCCACCTAACCAACCAGAGACCCCAACCATCCCACACATACGCTAACCATGACATTGATGACCCTCCTACCCTGCCAATTACCCCAACCAACCCACACATACACGTACGATGACATTGATGACCCACCTACCCAGCCAGTTACCCCAACCAACCCACACATACACGTACGATGACATTGATGACCCACCTACCCTGCCAAAGACCCCAACCATCCCACACATACGCTAACCATGACATTGATGACCCTCCTACCCTGCCAATTACCCCAACCAACCCACACATACACGTACGATGACATTGATGACCCATATACCCTGCCAGAGACCCCAACCAACCCACACATACAGGAACCATGACATTGATGACCCTCCTACCCAGCAAGATACCCCAACCAACACACCCATACACGTACTATGACACTGATAACCCACCTACCCAGCCAGAGACCACAACCAACCCACACATACACGTACGATGACATTGATGACCCACCTAACCAGCCAGAGACCCAAACCAACACACACATACGCTAACCATGACATTGATGACCCACCTACTTTGCCAGATACCCCAACCAACCCACGCATACACGTACCATGACATTGATGACCCACCTACCAAGCAAGAGACCCCAACCAACCCACACATACGCTAACCATGACATTTATGACCCACCTACTTTGCCAGATACCCCAACCAACCCACACATACACGTACCATGACATTGATGACCCACCTACCAAGCAAGAGACCCCAACCAACCCACACATACACGTAACATGACATTGATGACCCACCTACCTTGCCAGAGACCACAACCAACCCACACATACACATACCATGACATTGATGACCCACCTATCATGCAAGAGACCCCAACCAACCCACACATACACGTAACATGACATTGATGACCCACCTACCTTGCCAGAGACCACAACCAACCCACACATACACATACCATGACATTGATGACCCACCTATCATGCAAGAGACCCCAACCAACCCACACATACACGTAACATGACATTGATGACCCACCTACCTTGCCAGAGACCACAACCAACCCACACATACACATACCATGACATTGATGACCAACCTACCCTGCCTGATACCCCAACCAACCCACCCATACACGTACAGTACTATGACACTGATAACCCACCTACCTTATCAGATACCCCAACCAACCCACACATACACGTACGATGACATCGATGACCCACCTACCTTGCCAGATACCACAACCAACCCACACATACACGTTCGATGACGTTGATGACCCACCAACCCTGCCAGAGACCCCAACCAACCCACCCATACACGTACTATGAAATTGATGACTCACATACCCTACCATTTACCCCAACCAACCCACCTATGCAATTTCGACGGATGCTATAGTGCGCAGAAGAACTTGAGTGTAGAGCTTAGTACATGTAGTTTTATGAGAGTCCAGGGTAATCATGTACAGCCGTACAGTTTAGAGTAATACAGTCATAGACAAATGTCCAGTAGAGTGCTATAGTGGGCAGAAGAACTAAAATGTAGAGCTTAGTACATGTAGCTAGATGAGGGCAGGGTAATCTTGTACAGCCGTACAGTAGAGTAATACAGTCATAGACAAATGCCCAGCAGAGTGCTATAGTGGGCAGAAGAACTAAAATGTAGAGCTTAGTACATGTAGCTAGATGAGGGCAGGGTAATCTTGTACAGCCATACAGTTTAGAGTAATACAGTCATAGACAAATGCCCAGCAGAGTGCTATAGTGGGCAGAAGAACTAAATTTAGAGCTTAGTACATGTAGCTAGATGAGGGCAGGGTAATCTTGTACAGCCATACAGTTTAGAGTAATACAGTCATATACAAATGTCCAGTAGAGTGCTATAGTGGGCAGAAGAACTAAAATGTAGAGCTTAGTACATGTAGCTAGATGAGGGCAGGGTAATCTTGTACAGTCATACAGTTTAGAGTAATACAGTCATAGAGAAATGCCCAGCAGAGTGCTATAGTGGGCAGAAGAACCAGAGTATAGAGCTTAGTACATGTAGTTAGATGAGAGTCTAGGGAAATCTTGTACATTTCTGCAGTTAAGAGTAATTTATCGGATAGAATAGAATTACAGTGGGTTAATATATTGTAAAACAGCGATTGTATTTAAAATAGAGTTTGCTCTAATCAATTTACTTTATATATTTGTAAATTATTCAACTTTAACATTTGGTTCTGTTGTATATTTAATAATTATTTATTGCTATAAGTCATTTGAATGTATCAGTGAACTATTGTCAGTAATATATGAATGTAATTTGCCTTAACATTATTGTAAAAGCAGTATTTTATTTCGGTTTCAATTAACTGATGGAGAATACAACATTTCAGATACCTAAATATTATTTTATTACCTCTAGAGTATTATATTTTTCTCTTTCATATTTTGCAGATTGATAGTTTATTTAATTAATTTATCTAAAACGTCAATTTAAGATTAATTTGTCCATTTAATTTGTTAGCTGTGTCCTCGAGACTAATATTTGTTTATTGTAACTACATCATCATACTGTAACTACGTCATAAATTTAGAAGCACCTTTTGATGTATACTATCGTTCATACATATCCTCTCAGTTTTTCTTTTCTTATTTATTATTTTATATTAGGAAGTTAATCTTTTCGGAAAGTAAACTGCTACATATCTCCCATCGTACCCTAGCGAGAGATTTAAAATACCCGGAGTAACGTATTTTAACCAATCGTACTGTGCAAGCTAACAGCTTGATTGGTTTGTTCGGCCTTCTAAGCATTTCGTCAGATACATGCAAACAAAACCAGCCAACCATTAAATTTGTTCGTTCAATTTATAAATCAAATATATGTAAAATAACCTCTATACAAACTATGGCGAGTGTTTAAAATATGTCAAGAGACAACGTTGAATTCATAGAACTGTAATATTGTGTTAAACTCTTATTTATGATTAAAAAAGAACCTAATAAACTCTGTAAAATTGAAACTTTAATCTAATAGTTTGAGAACTATGGAAGTCTTTGCTATTTTTTGTAAAGAATTACCATATAATTGATTGGCAGTGGAAATAAATACGATATAGATTGATATCAATCTGTAATTTTCGAGCCACATGGGAAAATGTTAAATACGTTTGAGGATGATGTTATGGGAATGTATCCATTTAATTTATGTTTGAATATGAACATTTAAACATGAATGTGTACTTTTAAAGATATATGCCTTGTTAACTACCTAACAATCTGTTGGCGCAGACATTATGTGCACCCGACACAGTTTGAAGGTTGTTTTCTAAGAAACTAAGAAACCTACGTAAAATATAATCGTAGAGTTTGGTGTTGGTGCAATGCACCAAAGTGAGCCAAGCCCCATCGATTTTCCAATGCTACATTAATATACCGTAGTTGTCACTTCGTATGCTATTTTGTTCCAATGGGATTTTTAAAAAGGGCATGAAGATAGACAGTCTTGTAATAATGGGCGTGGAACACAAGTGAATAATGACTTATTACTCTGGAGGTATTGGATGGTTATAACAGGATGGAAAGAGTAATAGGCGTTTTATAGTTCAGAATTTAACAAGTAAAACCTTCAAATAAAGAAAAATCCATATATACATGGAATTTTACAATATCAGTCATTGAACTTACTTTAGCGACAGTGTTCAGTAGTAACTTTACTCCATTTACTCAGATTACTGCATTGGAAATGATTTTGGAATTGTATTAATTTATTCATAATACACTGATTGTAAGAAAAATATACAGTAAGTCATACCAACCGTATTAACTAAGCCCTTTCAAATATGTTTATAAACGTTATAAATAGTATGTTATAAATAATGCATAAACAAGATATTAAATAAAATGGAGTATCTTAAAAAATAATTAGTCACTTAGTGATTGGCATGTAATTAGCTTGGGATAAGACGACTATCAAGTTCTGAGGACGAGCCAACAAGCAAACAACGTATCAGCCGAATTGTACACAGTTGTTTCGTGTAGTTTGTCCACAGATCCAGACAAACACGTAACATCACGTCAGCACAGTTTACAACACTGACTTCTCTGTTGGCACAACTGTTTCACCAACATGGCCTTTGTTGTTACACCATTGTTGCCAACATTTTCTAGATCATTCTCACAAAAGCACATGCATGCTACTATTGTATCAATGAGATGTAACATCACGTCAGCACAGTTTACAACACTGACTTCTCTGTTGGCACAACTGTTTCACCAACATGGCCTTTGTTGTTACAGCATTGTTGTCAACAGTTTCTAGATCATTCTCACAAAAGCACATGCATGCTACTATTGTATCAATGAGATGTAACATCACGTCAGCACAGTTTACAACACTGACTTCTCTGTTGGCACAACTGTTTCACCAACATGGCCTTTGTTGTTACAGCATTGTTGCCAACAGTTTCTAGATCATTCTCACAACAGCACATGCATGCCACTATTATATCATTGTCATTTCTTGATCAATTAACTAATAAACTTAAACTATTATCCTATTAGTTTCGACATACAATTTTCAAAAGAGCTCGTAAATACATTGGCAATGTAACGAGATCACCAAATCATCATTTTTGCTTTCCATGCACGTAATCATTTATTATAAATAGCATTTAGTATCATTTTTCAGTGTATTATTATTTGGTGGTTCAATTAATGTACTTTATTTTGGGGTTATTTTATCTAATACTCCAAAAAATTTTCAATTTAATTAATAAAAGTAACGATAAAGTCAAGGTTTTACATAATATACAATTAATCTGACACATGCATGAGATGATACATAAAATGAATGTTCACAACTCGTATAAACTAGTTGGGCATTTTACATCTGGTTGTTTTGTAATTCAGAAAGGACACACACACGTGGAAATAAGAAGACAGGCATTAATGACCAACGTTCAAGTTGTCACCTGGTAAGCTAATAACATAATATGTATTTACTTAGTTAGCCTACTTCTGGGTACGTGACGTATACGTAAGTTTGTGCTAAGTAGCTTTACAAACATATCCAGAGGCCTGCATCGATCAATCACTATACAACAAATGTATTAGTACAGCACCGTATAAAAGACGATGCTGTATTTTGTGGCTTAATCACACCATTAGGCCACAACTAAGAATACGTGATAGTGATATGTAATATCGTAATTTCCAGGATGAGAACTTCATAAGTGAATCTGACGTTTTACATTTATTAAGCTTAGCAGTCATTCAATTTATCATTGAGTAATAATAAAAATTTAACTATATGAAAAATGACAAAATATAGTAAACGATTTACAAACATAAACACTTTTGTTCTAACATAAGAAATGCCAAAAAAAAGAATGTTCAACAACCACATCTGTTAACATGTGTTCCTGAACATGAAACACTAACATTATGAAGATACATTAAACATGAGAACCAAACGAAATCTATATTCGTAAATAAGATTGAATTACTGTTTGTTTTATTTTCAGAGTTTAATTTTAGTACTATAGGGAAGAATTAAAAGTAATTGGAAATATATTATAAAAACACATTCATTATATTAAACTACAGTAATAACCTTTGAATGGTTAATAATTCATAAATAAATTACTTTAAATTCTAGAATATGATATGTTTATCATGGTAACTGGACCTCGAATACTCAACGAATCACAAACACCACTTTTACGTGTGATTGCAAACACTACATCACTACAGTGTTGGCCACAGTCTACAGCCACATAAAGGTACAAACATTAGGTGATACTACAATATTGAAGTTAAAGCACGCTTATTGTTATCTTACTCCTCACTATTACTAAATAATAAAATGGCAAACTTAAAGTCAAGTCCGTAGGGGAATCTATGAGACCTCTCTCTCGTGTCCATTTTACTGAATGTATGTAGGGACGACCATGAGTCTGCAAGGCGAGTGTCGTGTCCTTTGTACGGGATGTATGTAGGGACAACCATGAGTCGTGTCTTCAAGGCGAATGTCGTGTCCTTTGTACGGGATGTATGCAGGGACGACCATGAGTCATGTCTGCAAGGTGAGTGTCATGCCCTTTGTACGGGATGTATGTAGGGACAACCATGAGTCGTGTCTTCAAGGCGAATGTCGTGTCCTTTGTACGGGATGTATGTACGGACGACCATGAGTCGTTCTGCAAGGTGAGTGTCATGTCCTTTGTACAGGATGTATGTAGGGACGACCATGAGTCTGCAAGGCGAGTGTCGTGTCCTTTGTACGGGATGTATGTAGGGACGACCATGAGTCGTGTCTGCAAGGTGAGTGTCGTGTCCTTTATACGGGATGTATGTAGGGACGACCATGAGTCTGCAAGGCGAGTGTCATGTCCTTTGTACGGGATGTATGTAGGGACGACCATGAGTCGTGTCTGCAAGGTGAGTGTCGTGTCCTTTGTACGGGATGTATGTAGGGACAACCATGAGTCGTGTCTGCAAGGCGAATGTCGTGTCCTTTGTACGGGATGTATGTAGGGACAACCATGAGTCGTTTCTGCAAGGCGAGTGTTTTGACAATCACCTTTTACTATTTTGTCCTTTTAAATGCATAGTTAAATAATTTGTTTCGATTTATGTATGTAATGAGAATAATGCACTGTACACACCATTCACTCGTGTGTTGTTAGTCCAGCTAGGAGTCATAATAATAAGCAGGTGGAGGGATAGTGAACGTATGTTTTTTTGTAAATGTATTTTACTATGTGGGTTTTTGCTTACTTCTTTAAACGAGGCTTAGACATTTGTAATTAATCAACTATTTGACGAGATAGAATCGAATTAGCAATAATGGTGATGTTTCAAATGACTCATTGCTATTGCTGTGATGAAGCATAGCTGGGCTATTATTATTAATAATTAATAATTTAGGAAATTAGTGTATAAAATGAAGTAAAAATACTGCATTATTATTTTAAAAATGAATAATTAGGTATATGTTTTTTTTAATAACACGTTTATAAAATTCACTAATGAATTAAAACCTAAACAAATTAAGATATTTTATTCCATCCATTCCGTTTTTTTATTGGAACTCTTTTACTCGAGGTCTGTTGTAATGTATTTATATTATTTTCCCAAGTAATTTAAATTAGTTTTCCCTTACATACCTTACCAACTATTCCTCTGCAGGGACTAACAACCTGCATTGTACGATTAATAATAATTGTACAATTTAACTATTGAATACTTAATTTAGTGAGATACTTCAATTGGAAAGCCGTTATTCCGTATTAAAGACATCAGGAGCTGCTTTGAGACATTTATGTTTCCTGTTTTCCTGATTAAACAATAAAAATAATTTTCCTTTAAATTTATTATTCAAATTCCCGATCTTTCCTTTATAATTTCAAGTTGTTTTAAGCCAAGTGTGTTTCAAATTATTATTGATGGTTTTCAAGAAGAAAGTAGACAATATTCTGTAAAGTAGACAATATTATGTAAAGTAGACAATATTCTGTAAAGTAGACAATATTCTGTAAAGTAGACAATATTCTGTAAAGTAGACAATATTCTGTAAAGTAGACAATATTCTGTAAAGTAGACAATATTCTGTAAAGTAGACAATATTCTGTAAAGTAGACAATATTCTGTAAAGTAGACAATATCCTGTAAAGTAGACAATATTCTGTAAAGTAGACAATATCCTGTAAAGTAGACAATATTCTGTAAAGTAGACAATATCCTGTAAAGTAGACAATATCCTGTAAAGTAGACAATATTCTGTAAAGTAGACAATATTCTGTAAAGTAGACAATATTCTGTAAAGTAGACAATATTCTGTAAAGTAGACAATATTCTGTAAAGTAGACAATATTCTGTAAAGTAGACAATATTCTGTAAAGTAGACAATATTCTGTAAAGTAGACAATATTCTGTAAAGTAGACAATATTCTGTAAAGTAGACAATATCCTGTAAAGTAGACAATATCCTGTAAGGTAGACAATATTCTGTAAAGTAGACAATATTCTGTAAAGTAGACAATATTCTGTAAAGTAGACAATATTCTGTAAAGTAGACAATATTCTGTAAAGTAGACAATATTCTGTAAAGTAGACAATATTCTGTAAAGTAGACAATATTCTGTAAAGTAGACAATATTCTGTAATACTGGCTCTATATTATTTTACAGTTTAGTAGCCATCCCATGATTATAATTTATGACACACTCCTTTTTTTTGAACTCAAGTTTTTATGTGATCTGGTTTATACATTTTCTTTATAAATTTGACTTTTTAATATTGAGTTATTATTAGTTTTATTTAACAATTCTGGAGATTTGAGGCGTAAGCCCTGTTCTATATAAATTTAGAGAGCCTTCCCTCTAATCAACGAGATCATTTGATGTAAACCAAGTTGGTATTTTTTAATTATGTTATTAATGTTGCTGATTTCAATTAAGAGTACACTCATTACGAAATTGTTGTATGCTGTAAGTATAGATCTTTATCTATAAATCTCAACATGCTTAGTCGAAAAACGTTTCAGCTATCAGATCATACGACCGTCGTCGGTGAGGAATGGACCATGCTGAGTCGAAGTTCAAACTATGGATCACTTAGTTAATGAGTGCCCGTTGCCTTCTTTTCTAGGAGAATTAATTAGCTGGTCTTCGTTCAATCGGGCAAGCAGGTGGTGAATGGTTATAAAGCTTAGCCTTGTGATGGGATATTAATTTTTAAACACTGAAACACAAGCACTTTGTACAGTAGATTTTATTTTAAAATTTTTATTAGTATAATTATTAATCCTTTTTCAGTTAGTTAGCTAGCTTATGAAAGTCATTCTTTATCAATTTCCCTTATTACTTTATATTTAAAACATGCTTTGTTGTTTTCAAATCACTTAATCTATTTAGTTACAACATTTTAATATGATCTGTGTCATTAAAATTAATATAATGTAGTATTATTTTTAGTAGTGGTACTATATTAATGCAACTGGACATTTTAATACTTTTAAAAATATTAACCTGGTTCATTGGAGTGTTTGTAAATGTTAGGGGTGAATAGATTTCTTCTTACAAGTAAAAACGTAATGGTCGGTGACATAGATGAGAAATATTGATAATTCTTTGGAAAACTAGCTTTTATACATAATGTTTACTTCAATAACAATATAGGAACACAAGGTAATACATGCTTGTCTAATATATCTTGGCCATCTGTCACATTATATAATGTGAGCCTATATATCACCCAGGGAGTAGTAAATCAATGACTCGAGACTCAGCACTGCATCAACTGCAGCAGACATATTGTATGTATGATTGGCACACACATCCTTGAGTCACATTGTGATATGTGGTCTACAATGTTATTGTTGTAGGTATTCTATCATATTGAGAAGTTGGTATTTCTACACTAGACGTATTATATCATATTGAGAGTTCGGTATATCTACACTAGACGTATTTTATCATATTGAGAGTTCGGTATATCTACACTAGACGTATTATATCATATTGAGAGTCCGGTATATCTACACTAGACGTTTTATATCATATTGAGAGTTCGGTATATCTACACTAGACCTATTATATCATATTGAGAGTTCTTTATATCAACACTAGACGTATTATATCATATTGAGAGTTCGGTATATCTACACTAGACGTATTCTATCATATTGAGAGTTCGGTATATCTACACTAGACGTAATATATCATATTGAGAGGGCGGTATATCTACACTAGACGTATTATATCATATTGAGAGGGCGGTATATCTACACTAGACGTATTATATCATATTGAGAGTTCGGTATATCTGCACTAGACGTATTATATCATATTGAGAGTTCGGTATATCTGCACTAGACGTATTCTATCATATTGAGAGTTTGGTATATCTACACTAGACGTATTGTATCATATTGAGAGTTCGGTATATCTGCACTAGACGTATTCTATCATATTGAGAGTTTGGTATATCTACACTAGACGTATTATATCATATTGAGAGTTTGGTATATCTACACTAGACGTATTATATCATATTGAGAGGGCGGTATACCTACACTAGACGTATTATATCATATTGAGAGGGCGGTATATCTACACTAGACGTATTATATCATATTGAGAGGGCGGTATATCTACACTAGACGTATTATATCATATTGAGAGTTCGGTATATCTACACTAGACGTATTATATCATATTGAGAGTTCGGTATATCTACACTAGACGTATTATATCATATTGAGAGTTCGGTATATCTACACTAGACGTATTATATCATATTGAGAGTTCGGTATATCTACACTAGACGTATTTATTACGATGCATAGTGTCATATGTCTGTGTCTAGATGTAAATAGATTAACGAATCCCATGAGTTCCCATGTCGTTCGGCCAAAACCCGAATGCAGCGAAGTTTAGTTTTACGAATATTTTGTCAGTAGTATTTGTACTGTTAGTTTAAAAAGAATATTTATTTTATACGTACTTTACATAATGCTCAACTCAATGACAGTACCTTTCTGTACATTATTCATTACTCGTCTGTAGTGTTGTATTTTAAAAATACCAATCTCATAATAGTTCAATGTTTAATTAAAAGTGCAAATGTTTAATTCCTTAGGGCTGCAACAATCATAATTTATCAACAGAACATTTTTCCACATTTAATTTAAGCAATATTAATTGAATACATCTTAGGCTTTCCCATTGAGAAATCAATCATTCTAGTTTTAATATATAATACAACAATTGCATTGAGTTTTGTAAAATAAACTTTCTTAAACTGAATAAGAAATGTCGGAATAGTAAAAAAATATTGCACTGTGTTATAATAATTATTTAAAAGCGAAATTGTAAAGATTTTAAGGAAAACATATATTTTTAGCACAAATATACATCCTTGACGATTGAAATTGGTTAGTTTGTGAAGTGTTAATTAAAAATAGAGTTTTTTAAAACATTTTCATTTATTTTTAATTAAATAGTAATTTCCTTTTCGATTTATACTATATAAAACATTTAAATGAATTATTTAATATTAAATCTACATGAATACATTTAAAACAAGGGAAACACATATAAATAGTACAGCAAAGGGAACGGAGTTCCTTCAAGATATCGTGATACTACACAAACACTTAGCTGCACTGCAAACGGGCCAGAGGACATCTCCTACCTCGACAAGAGTACATGTGGGTATAAAATACCGAAGTATATTAATTATATGCTATCATTTAGTTGAGATGTGACTATTTCAATGTATTGCGCTGTCTATTGAGATTCGTATAATAATATGCATCTTAATTCCTACTTCATAACTAATGAAATGTTTATTACATATACATACTGTATATTTGTTAATTAATTACATTGCATGCTAAGTCTCAGTTTCAATGCAATTTTTTTTTTAATTTCTCGTAGAGGTTGATTTTAACACGGACGTGTTTTTTATTACATTTCAATGTAATACATAACTGTAATACATAACACACTGGCTTTCGACAATATTTTATATCACTCACAATTCGAAATATTTCATAACTTATTCAAATCTTGTGTTCTATATATTAGTAAAAATCCAATATAATACAAGAATATATCATGTAATAAACACAAAGAGATATTATTATGTAATAAAAAGAAGCGGTGACCTTTTGTACCTTTTACGTATGAAATACGAACAATATGTATGCACTGCTCAACATATGCAGTAATATAAAATGTATATATTAAAAATGAATAAAACAGTAAAAGGGAAATGAAGAACTCTCAATAAATGCCTTTGTTGGACTACTTATTGTTATTTACATTATAACTGATTAATTATTCCATGAACGTGTTTCTTTTGTTACAATTATTGAATTATAAACAAATAAATATTTCATTTTAGTGTTGATATTAGGACTAACATTTTGAGTTTTGCTGGAATGTTATTAGACTTTGTTTTATTTGGGAATACTGGGCAAACTAAATACGAATATACTCATAAAATCTATGCCTTACAATATTAAAAAATAAAACAATATGTATTTGTTCTTTTTTGAAACGCCCAAGTTAAAAAATCTATAAACCCTGTCTAAGGAAATCTGTACACATGAAGAATGAAGTAAGCAGCTAGCTTGTACATGAACGCCATTTATACAAAACATAATCACAACCCTTTACATTGATAAAGCTATATTCTAATTTATATTAATATCCCTATGATTGTCCCGGAGTCAGTCATCTGACAAACAAATAATTCATTTTCACATTTTAACTTGCATTTAAAGTAAATTTACATATAATTGTATCTCACCGAATTAATTAAGTATAGGCCATATACTACAACATGAATTTGGTCAAGAGGAACTATAAATTCATATCCATACATGTATAATACGTAAATAATTCATGTGAAAATTTACATACTATGTATATAGCTAAAAACAGAGGTAATTAAAAAAAAAACATGATATATGTTTTTTAGCTCAACTTTATTCGTTTACATAATATGTAATTGTGAATGCTTATAAACGATAGCGCCTGGCAAATGATTACATATACTATTTATTATAATATATACACAAACTCGATAAATATAGTTTGTCGATGACAAGGTTTATAAAAAAAATTATAATTAAAAACTACTTTGTATCCTATTCATTTTGTTTTATTAGCCTCCAGAACTGTTATATTATAGAAATAATATTGGTTAAGTTACCTTTTTTCCCATCAACAGTTCTTCCTGGATTGGTCATCAGTTGGTGTCTATCGCCGGCCGGCAAATGTACTGTGTTAATATGTTTGAGTGTTTATAGTTTATATTTTAAATGTTTTTAATGTTTAGTATGTAAATAGTGACGTTTTTGGAAAGCCTGATGATGAAGCTCTACGCTTTGAAATGTACATAGCACATTTATGAAAGAAGAACTGTTGACGGGAAAAAAGGTAACTTAACCAATATTATTTCTATACTTTGTATCCACCTAGTATTACTATATACCAGTATTCGGACAGAAAAAAATTAAGTCACATTCTGTTGTTATATGGTAATTGCCAATCCATGCGAGGAATTCTCAAAACCTAATTGAAAAAAGGTTCAGGATCATTTCATTCAAGAATTTCAAGACAGAATCTTTATTTTGTTAAAATTAAACGTTAAAGACTGTCCTGAACAACTGTGGCTAAGCTCCTCCATTTTTACGAGCCAAGCACTTGGAATTCAATTAATTACTTTAATTTAAATCGATCTTTTTTGAAATGTGGGATGAAGTTAGTTGATTAGTCTTATTTATCCGTTGAACTGTGGGACAAAGTTAGTTGATTAGTCTTATTTATCCGTTGAACTGTGGGACAAAGTTAGTTGATTAGTCTTATTTATCCGTTGAACTGTAGGACAAAGTTAGTTGATTAGTCTTATATATCCGTTGAACTGTAGGACAAAGTTAGTTGATTAGTCTTATTTATCCGTTGAACTGTGGAACAAAGTTAGTTGATTAGTCTTATTTATCCGTTGAACTGTGGGACAAAGTTAGTTGATTAGTCTTATTTATCCGTTGAACTGTAGGACAAAGTTAGTTGATTAGTCTTATTTATCCGTTGAACTGTGGAACAAAGTTAGTTGATTAGTCTTATTTATCCGATGGAATATGGGACAAAGTTGGTTGATTATTCTTATTTATCCGTTGAACTGTGGGACAAAGTTAGTTGATTAGTCTTATTTATCCGTTGAACTGTGGGACAAAGTTAGTTGATTAGTCTTATTTATCCGTTGAGCTGTAGGACAAAGTTAGTTGATTAGTCTTATTTATCCGTTGAAATGTGGAACAAAGTTAGTTGATTAGTCTTATTTATCCGTTGAACTGTGGAACAAAGTTAGTTGATTAGTCTTATTTATCCGTTGAGCTGTGGGACAAAGTTAGTTGATTAGTCTTATTTATCCGTTGAGCTGATGTCACATGGTTACAGTTTTACTTCCATTAAAAAAAAGCGTAATTTAAGAGTTGTAATACTCTTCGAATATTATATTAAGTAGGTTTATAAATTTTAAAATAGGCTAGTGCTATTTTTATACCAATTTTATATTCTATCCACATTTTAAAAATCTTGCATAGATAAATTTAATGTTTATCTCAAACGAAAATGTTAATTGTTTCCTTTTTAAATCTCAGAAAATTAACACAATTTAACATCTTCTTTATAGCAAACAGGAACATAATTAATTTACAATAACAAAACACTATTTTTACATTAAATAAATTTTAATGTAAAAAAATTATTGTGAGAGATACTGGTACATAATTCAGTCTCTATTTCAAACGTATTATATCATATTGAGAGTTCGGTATATCTACATTAGACATATTATATCATATTGAGAGTTCGGTATATCTACACTAGACATATTATATCATATTGAGAGTTCGGTATATCTACACTAGACGTATTATATCATATTGAGAGTTCGGTATATCTACACTAGACGTATTATATCATATTGAGAGTTCGGTATATCTACACTAGACGTATTCTATCATATTGAGAGTTCTGTATATCTACACTAGGCGTATTCTATCATATTGAGAGTTCGGTATATCTACACTAGACGTATTTATTACGATGCATAGTGTCATATGTCTCTGTCTAGATGTAAATAGATTAACGAATCCCTTGAGTTCCCATGTCGTTCGGCCAAAACCCGAATGCAGTGAAGTTTAGTTTTACGAATATTTTGTCAGTAGTATTTGTACTGTTAGTTTTAAAAAAATATTTATTTTATACGTACTTTAAATAATGCTCAACTCAATGACAGTACCTTTCTGTACATTATTCATTACTCGTCTGTAGTGTTGTATTTTAAAAATACCAATCTCATAATAGTTCAATGTTTAATTAAAAGTGCAAATGTTTAATTCCTTAGGGCTGCAACAATCATAATTTATCAACAGAACATTTTTCCACATTTAATTTAAGCAATATTAATTGAATACATCTCAGGCTTTCCCATTGAGAAATCAATCATTCTAGTTTTAATATATAATACAACAATTGCATTGAGTTTCGTAAAATAAATTTTCTTAAACTGAATAAGAAATGTCGGAATAGTAAAAAAATATTGCACTGTGTTATAATAATTATTTAAAAGCGAAATTGTAAAGATTTTAAGGAAAACATATATTTTTTAGCACAAATATACTTCCTTGACGATTGAAATTGGTTAGTTTGTGAAGTGTTAATTAAAAATAGAGTTTTTAAAAACATTTTTTATTTATTTTTAATTAAATAGTAATTTCCTTTTCGATTTATACTATATAAAACATTTAAATGAATTATTTAATATTAAATCTACATGAATACATTTAAAACAAGGGAAACACATATAAATAGTACAGCAAAGGGAACGGAGTTCCTTCAAGATATCGTGTTACTACACAAACACTTAGCTGCACTGCAAACGGGCCAGAGGACATCTCCTACCTCGACAAGAGTACATGTGGGTATAAAATACCGAAGTATATTAATTATATGCTATCATTTAGTTGAGATGTGACTATTTCAATGTATTGCGCTGTCTATTGAGATTCGTATAATAATATGCATCTTAATTCCTACTTCATAACTAATGAAATGTTTATTACATATACATACTGTATATTTGTTAATTAATTACATTGCATGCTAAGTCTCAGTTTCAATGCAATTTTTTTTAATTTCTCGTAGAGGTTGATTTTAACATGGACGTGTTTTTTTATTACATTTCAATGTAATACATAACTGTAATACATAACACACTGGCTTTCGACAATATTTTATATCACTCATAATTCGAAATATTTCATAACTTATTCAAATCTTGTGTTCTATATATTAGTAAAAATCCAATATAATACAAGAATATATCATGTAATAAACACAAAGAGATATTATTATGTAATAAAAAGAAGCGGTGACCTTTTGTACCTTTTACGTATGAAATACGAACAATATGTATGCACTGCTCAACATATGCAGTAATATAAAATGTATATATTAAAAATGAATAAAACAGTAAAAGGGAAATGAAGAACTCTCAATAAATGCCTTTGTTGGACTACTTATTGTTATTTACATTATAACTGATTAATTATTCCATGAACGTGTTTCTTTTGTTACAATTATTGAATTATAAACAAATAAATATTTTATTTTAGTGTTGATATTAGGACTAACATTTTGAGTTTTGCTGCAATGTTATTAGACTTTGTTTTATTTGGGAATACTGGGCAAATTAAATACAAATATACTCATAAAATCTATGCCTTACAATATTAAAAAATAAAACAATATGCATTTGTTCTTTTTTGAAACGCCCAAGTTAAAAAATCTATAAACACTGTCTAAGAAAATCTGTACACATGAAGAATGAAGTAAGCAGCAAGCTTGTACATGAACGCCATTTATACAAAACATAATCACAACCCTTTACATTGATAAAGCTATATTCTAATTTATATTAATGTCCCTATGATTGTCCCGGAGTCAGTCATCTGACAAACAAATAATTCATTTTCACATTTTAACTTGCATTTAAAGTAAATTTACATATAATTGTATCTCACCGAATTAATTAAGTATAGGCCATATACTACAACATGAATTTGGTCAAGAGGAACTATAAATTCATATCCATACATGTATAATACGTAAATAATTCATGTGAAAATTTACATACTATGTATATAGCTAAAAACAGAGGTAATTAAAAAAAAAAACATGATATATGTTTTTTAGCTCAACTTTATTCGTTTACATAATATGTAATTGTGAATGCTTATAAACGATAGCGCCTGGCAAATGATTACATATACTATTTATTATAATATATACACAAACTCGATAAATATAGTTTGTCGATGACAAGGTTTATAAAAAAAATTATAATTAAAAACTACTTTGTATCCTATTCATTTTGTTTTATTAGCCTCCAGAACTGTTATATTATAGAAATAATATTGGTTAAGTTACCTTTTTTCCCATCAACAGTTCTTCCTGGATTGGTCATCAGTTGGTGTCTATCGCCGGCCGGCAAATGTACTGTGTTAATATGTTTGAGTGTTTATAGTTTATATTTTAAATGTTTTTAATGTTTAGTATGTAAAAAGGTGACGTTTTTGGAAAGCCTGATGATGAAGCTCTACGCTTTGAAATGTACATAGCACATTTATGAAAGAAGAACTGTTGACGGGAAAAAAGGTAACTTAACCAATATTATTTCTATACTTTGTATCCACCTAGTATTACTATATACCAGTATTCGGACAGAAAAAAATTAAGTCACATTCTGTTGTTATATGGTAATTGCCAATCCATGCGAGGAATTCTCAAAACCTAATTGAAAAAAGGTTCAGGATCATTTCATTCAAGAATTTCAAGACAGAATCTTTATTTTGTTAAAATTAAACGTTAAAGACTGTCCTGAACAACTGTGGCTAAGCTCCTCCATTTTTACGAGCCAAGCACTTGGAATTCAATTAATTACTTTAATTTAAATCGATCTTTTTTGAAATGTGGGATGAAGTTAGTTGATTAGTCTTATTTATCCGTTGAACTGTGGGACAAAGTTAGTTGATTAGTCTTATTTATCCGTTGAACTGTGGGACAAAGTTAGTTGATTAGTCTTATTTATCCGTTGAACTGTAGGACAAAGTTAGTTGATTAGTCTTATATATCCGTTGAACTGTAGGACAAAGTTAGTTGATTAGTCTTATTTATCCGTTGAACTGTGGAACAAAGTTAGTTGATTAGTCTTATTTATCCGTTGAACTGTGGGACAAAGTTAGTTGATTAGTCTTATTTATCCGTTGAACTGTGGGACAAAGTTAGTTGATTAGTCTTATTTATCCGTTGAACTGTGGGACAAAGTTAGTTGATTAGTCTTATTTATCCGTTGAGCTGTAGGACAAAGTTAGTTGATTAGTCTTATTTATCCGTTGAACTGTGGGACAAAGTTAGTTGATTAGTCTTATTTATCCGTTGAACTGTTGGACAAAGTTAGTTGATTAGTCTTATTTATCCGTTGAACTGTGGGACAAAGTTAGTTGATTAGTCTTATTTATCCGTTGAACTGTGGGACAAAGTTAGTTGATTAGTCTTATTTATCCGTTGAGCTGTGGGACAAAGTTAGTTGATTAGTCTTATTTATCCGTTGAACTGTGGGACAAAGTTAATTGATTAGTCTTATTTATCCGTTGAGCTGTGGGACAAAGTTAGTTGATTAGTCTTATTTATCCGTTGAACTGTAGGACAAAGTTAGTTGATTAGTCTTATTTATCCGTTGAACTGTGGGACAAAGTTAGTTGATTAGTCTTATTTATCCGTTGAGCTGTAGGACAAAGTTAGTTGATTAGTCTTATTTATCCGTTGAACTGTGGGACAAAGTTAGTTGATTAGTCTTATTTATCCGTTGAACTGTGGGACAAAGTTAGTTGATTAGTCTTATTTATCCGTTGAACTGTGGGACAAAGTTAGTTGATTAGTCTTATTTATCCGTTGAACTGTGAGACAAAGTTAGTTGATTAGTCTTATTTATCCGTTGAACTGTGGGACAAAGTTAGTTGATTAGTCTTATTTATCCGTTGAGCTGTAGGACAAAGTTAGTTGATTAGTCTTATTTATCCGTTGAAATGTGGAACAAAGTTAGTTGATTAGTCTTATTTATCCGTTGAACTGTGGAACAAAGTTAGTTGATTAGTCTTATTTATCCGTTGAGCTGTGGGACAAAGTTAGTTGATTAGTCTTATTTATCCGTTGAGCTGTAGGACAAAGTTAGTTGATTAGTCTTATTTATCCGTTGAAATGTGGAACAAAGTTAGTTGATTAGTCTTATTTATCCGTTGAACTGTGGGACAAAGTTAGTTGATTAGTCTTATTTATCCGTTGAACTGTTGGACAAAGTTAGTTGATTAGTCTTATTTATCCGTTGAACTGTGGGACAAAGTTAGTTGATTAGTCTTATTTATCCGTTGAACTGTGGGACAAACTTAGTTGATTAGTCTTATTTATCCGTTGAGCTGTGGGACAAAGTTAGTTGATTAGTCTTATTTATCCTTTGAACTGTGGGACAAAGTTAGTTGATTAGTCTTATTTATCCGTTGAGCTGTGGGACAAAGTTAGTTGATTAGTCTTATTTATCCGTTGAACTGTAGGACAAAGTTAGTTGATTAGTCTTATTTATCCGTTGAACTGTGGGACAAAGTTAGTTGATTAGTCTTATTTATCCGTTGAGCTGTAGGACAAAGTTAGTTGATTAGTCTTATTTATCCGTTAAACTGTGGGACAAAAATAGTTGATTAGTCTTATTTATCCGTTGAACTGTGGGACAAAGTTAGTTGATTAGTCTTATTTATCCGTTGAACTGTGGGACAAAGTTAGTTGATTAGTCTTATTTATCCGTTGAACTGTGGGACAAAGTTAGTTGATTAGTCTTATTTATCCGTTGAACTGTGGGACAAAGTTAGTTGATTAGTCTTATTTATCCGTTGAGCTGTAGGACAAAGTTAGTTGATTAGTCTTATTTATCCGTTGAAATGTGGAACAAAGTTAGTTGATTAGTCTTATTTATCCGTTGAACTGTGGAACAAAGTTAGTTGATTAGTCTTATTTATCCGTTGAGCTGTGGGACAAAGTTAGTTGATTAGTCTTATTTATCCGTTGAGCTGATGTCACATGGTTACAGTTTTACTTCCATTAAAAAAAAGCGTAATTTAAGAGTTGTAATACTCTTCGAATATTATATTAAGTAGGTTTATAAATTTTAAAATAGGCTAGTGCTATTTTTATACCAATTTTATATTCTATCCACATTTTAAAAATCTTGCATAGATAAATTTAATGTTTATCTCAAACGAAAATGTTAATTGTTTCCTTTTTAAATCTCAGAAAATTAACACAATTTAACATCTTCTTTATAGCAAACAGGAACATAATTAATTTACAATAACAAAACACTATTTTTACATTAAATAAATTTTAATGTAAAAAAATGTTATTGTGAGAGATACTGGTACATAATTTAGTCTCTACTTCAAACGTATTATATCATATTGAGAGTTCGGTATATCTACATTAGACATATTATATTATATTGAGAGTTCGGTATATCTACACTAGACATATTATATCATATTGAGAGTTCGGTATATCTACACTAGACGTATTATATCATATTGAGAGTTCGGTATATCTACACTAGACGTATTATATCATATTGAGAGTTCGGTATATCTACACTAGACGTATTCTATCATATTGAGAGTTCTGTATATCTACACTAGGCGTATTCTATCATATTGAGAGTTCGGTATATCTACACTAGACGTATTTATTACGATGCATAGTGTCATATGTCTCTGTCTAGATGTAAATAGATTAACGAATCCCTTGAGTTCCCATGTCGTTCGGCCAAAACCCGAATGCAGTGAAGTTTAGTTTTACGAATATTTTGTCAGTAGTATTTGTACTGTTAGTTTTAAAAAAAATATTTATTTTATACGTACTTTAAATAATGCTCAACTCAATGACAGTACCTTTCTGTACATTATTCATTACTCGTCTGTAGTGTTGTATTTTAAAAATACCAATCTCATAATAGTTCAATGTTTAATTAAAAGTGCAAATGTTTAATTCCTTAGGGCTGCAACAATCATAATTTATCAACAGAACATTTTTCCACATTTAATTTAAGCAATATTAATTGAATATATCTCAGGCTTTCCCATTGAGAAATCAATCATTCTAGTTTTAATATATAATACAACAATTGCACAACAATTAATTTCGTAAAATAAATTTTCTTAAACTGAATAAGAAATGTCGGAATAGTAAAAAAATATTGCACTGTGTTATAATAATTATTTAAAAGCGAAATTGTAAAGATTTTAAGGAAAAAATATATTTTTTAGCACAAATATACTTCCTTGACGATTGAAATTGGTTAGTTTGTGAAGTGTTAATTAAAAATAGAGTTTTTAAAAACATTTTTTATTTATTTTTAATTAAATAGTAATTTCCTTTTCGATTTATACTATATAAAACATTTAAATGAATTATTTAATATTATATCTACATGAATACATTTAAAACAAGGGAAACACATATAAATAGTACAGCAAAGGGAACGGAGTTCCTTCAAGATATCGTGTTACTACACAAACACTTAGCTGCACTGCAAACGGGCCAGAGGACATCTCCTACCTCGACAAGAGTACATGTGGGTATAAAATACCGAAGTATATTAATTATATGCTATCATTTAGTTGAGATGTGACTATTTCAATGTATTGCGCTGTCTATTGAGATTCGTATAATAATATGCATCTTAATTCCTACTTCATAACTAATGAAATGTTTATTACATATACATACTGTATATTTGTTAATTAATTACATTGCATGCTAAGTCTCAGTTTCAATGCAATTTTTTTTAATTTCTCGTAGAGGTTGATTTTAACATGGACGTGTTTTTTATTACATTTCAATGTAATACATAACTGTAATACATAACACACTGGCTTTCGACAATATTTTATATCACTCATAATTCGAAATATTTCATAACTTATTCAAATCTTGTGTTCTATATATTAGTAAAAATCCAATATAATACAAGAATATATCATGTAATAAACACAAAGAGATATTATTATGTAATAAAAAGAAGCGGTGACCTTTTGTACCTTTTACGTATGAAATACGAACAATATGTATGCACTGCTCAACATATGCAGTAATATAAAATGTATATATTAAAAATGAATAAAACAGTAAAAGGGAAATGAAGAACTCTCAATAAATGCCTTTGTTGGACTACTTATTGTTATTTACATTATAACTGATTAATTATTCCATGAACGTGTTTCTTTTGTTACAATTATTGAATTATAAACAAATAAATATTTTATTTTAGTGTTGATATTAGGACTAACATTTTGAGTTTTGCTGCAATGTTATTAGACTTTGTTTTATTTGGGAATACTGGGCAAATTAAATACAAATATACTCATAAAATCTATGCCTTACAATATTAAAAAATAAAACAATATGCATTTGTTCTTTTTTGAAACGCCCAAGTTAAAAAATCTATAAACACTGTCTAAGAAAATCTGTACACATGAAGAATGAAGTAAGCAGCTAGCTTGTACATGAACGCCATTTATACAAAACATAATCACAACCCTTTACATTGATAAAGCTATATTCTAATTTATATTAATGTCCCTATGATTGTCCCGGAGTCAGTCATCTGACAAACAAATAATTCATTTTCACATTTTAACTTGCATTTAAAGTAAATTTACATATAATTGTATCTCACCGAATTAATTAAGTATAGGCCATATACTACAACATGAATTTGGTCAAGAGGAACTATAAATTCATATCCATACATGTATAATACGTAAATAATTCATGTGAAAATTTACATACTATGTATATAGCTAAAAACAGAGGTAATTAAAAAAAAAAAAAACATGATATATGTTTTTTAGCTCAACTTTATTCGTTTACATAATATGTAATTGTGAATGCTTATAAACGATAGCGCCTGGCAAATGATTACATATACTATTTATTATAATATATACACAAACTCGATAAATATAGTTTGTCGATGACAAGGTTTATAAAAAAAATTATAATTAAAAACTACTTTGTATCCTATTCATTTTGTTTTATTAGCCTCCAGAACTGTTATATTATAGAAATAATATTGGTTAAGTTACCTTTTTTCCCATCAACAGTTCTTCCTGGATTGGTCATCAGTTGGTGTCTATCGCCGGCCAGCAAATGTACTGTGTTAATATGTTTGAGTGTTTATAGTTTATATTTTAAATGTTTTTAATGTTTAGTATGTAAATAGTGACGTTTTTGGAAAGCCTGATGATGAAGCTCTACGCTTTGAAATGTACATAGCACATTTATGAAAGAAGAACTGTTGACGGGAAAAAAGGTAACTTAACCAATATTATTTCTATACTTTGTATCCACCTAGTATTACTATATACCAGTATTCGGACAGAAAAAAATTAAGTCACATTCTGTTGTTATATGGTAATTGCCAATCCATGCGAGGAATTCTCAAAACCTAATTGAAAAAAGGTTCAGGATCATTTCATTCAAGAATTTCAAGACAGAATCTTTATTTTGTAAAAATTAAACGTTAAAGACTGTCCTGAACAACTGTGGCTAAGCTCCTCCATTTTTACGAGCCAAGCACTTGGAATTCAATTAATTACTTTAATTTAAATCGATCTTTTTTGAAATGTGGGATGAAGTTAGTTGATTAGTCTTATTTATCCGTTGAACTGTGGGACAAAGTTAGTTGATTAGTCTTATTTATCCGTTGAACTGTGGGACAAAGTTAGTTGATTAGTCTTATTTATCCGTTGAACTGTAGGACAAAGTTAGTTGATTAGTCTTATATATCCGTTGAACTGTGGGACAAAGTTAGTTGATTAGTCTTATTTATCCGTTGAACTGTAGGACAAAGTTAGTTGATTAGTCTTATTTATCCGTTGAACTGTGGAACAAAGTTAGTTGATTAGTCTTATTTATCCGTTGAACTGTGGGACAAAGTTAGTTGATTAGTCTTATTTATCCGTTGAACTGTAGGACAAAGTTAGTTGATTAGTCTTATTTATCCGTTGAACTGTGGAACAAAGTTAGTTGATTAGTCTTATTTATCCGATGGAATATGGGACAAAGTTGGTTGATTATTCTTATTTATCCGTTGAACTGTGGGACAAAGTTAGTTGATTAGTCTTATTTATCCGTTGAGCTGTAGGACAAAGTTAGTTGATTAGTCTTATTTATCCGTTGAACTGTGGGACAAAGTTAGTTGATTAGTCTTATTTATCCGTTGAACTGTTGGACAAAGTTAGTTGATTAGTCTTATTTATCCGTTGAACTGTGGGACAAAGTTAGTTGATTAGTCTTATTTATCCGTTGAACTGTGGGACAAAGTTAGTTGATTAGTCTTATTTATCCGTTGAGCTGTGGGACAAAGTTAGTTGATTAGTCTTATTTATCCGTTGAACTGTGGGACAAAGTTAGTTGATTAGTCTTATTTATCCGTTGAGCTGTGGGACAAAGTTAGTTGATTAGTCTTATTTATCCGTTGAACTGTAGGACAAAGTTAGTTGATTAGTCTTATTTATCCGTTGAACTGTGGGACAAAGTTAGTTGATTAGTCTTATTTATCCGTTGAGCTGTAGGACAAAGTTAGTTGATTAGTCTTATTTATCCGTTGAACTGTGGGACAAAGTTAGTTGATTAGTCTTATTTATCCGTTGAACTGTGGGACAAAGTTAGTTGATTAGTCTTATTTATCCGTTGAACTGTGGGACAAAGTTAGTTGATTAGTCTTATTTATCCGTTGAACTGTGGGACAAAGTTAGTTGATTAGTCTTATTTATCCGTTGAACTGTGGGACAAAGTTAGTTGATTAGTCTTATTTATCCGTTGAGCTGTAGGACAAAGTTAGTTGATTAGTCTTATTTATCCGTTGAAATGTGGAACAAAGTTAGTTGATTAGTCTTATTTATCCGTTGAACTGTGGAACAAAGTTAGTTGATTAGTCTTATTTATCCGTTGAGCTGTGGGACAAAGTTAGTTGATTAGTCTTATTTATCCGTTGAGCTGTAGGACAAAGTTAGTTGATTAGTCTTATTTATCCGTTGAAATGTGGAACAAAGTTAGTTGATTAGTCTTATTTATCCGTTGAACTGTGGGACAAAGTTAGTTGATTAGTCTTATTTATCCGTTGAACTGTTGGACAAAGTTAGTTGATTAGTCTTATTTATCCGTTGAACTGTGGGACAAAGTTAGTTGATTAGTCTTATTTATCCGTTGAACTGTGGGACAAACTTAGTTGATTAGTCGTATTTATCCGTTGAGCTGTGGAACAAAGTTAGTTGATTAGTCTTATTTATCCGTTGAACTGTGGGACAAAGTTAGTTGATTAGTCTTATTTATCCGTTGAGCTGTGGGACAAAGTTAGTTGATTAGTCTTATTTATCCGTTGAACTGTAGGACAAAGTTAGTTGATTAGTCTTATTTATCCGTTGAACTGTGGGACAAAGTTAGTTGATTAGTCTTATTTATCCGTTGAGCTGTAGGACAAAGTTAGTTGATTAGTCTTATATATCCGTTGAACTGTGGGACAAAGTTAGTTGATTAGTCTTATTTATCCGTTGAGCTGTAGGACAAAGTTAGTTGATTAGTCTTATTTATCCGTTGAACTGTGGGACAAAGTTAGTTGATTAGTCTTATTTATCCGTTGAACTGTGGGACAAAGTTAGTTGATTAGTCTTATTTATCCGTTGAGCTGTAGGACAAAGTTAGTTGATTAGTCTTATTTATCCGTTGAACTGTAGGACAAAGTTAGTTGATTAGTCTTATTTATCCGTTGAACTGTGGGACAAAAATAGTTGATTAGTCTTATTTATCCGTTGAACTGTGGGACAAAGTTAGGTGATTAGTCTTATTTATCCGTTGAACTGTGGGACAAAGTTAGTTGATTAGTCTTATTTATCCGTTGAGCTGTAGGACAAAGTTAGTTGATTAGTCTTATTTATCCGTTGAACTGTGGGACAAAAATAGTTGATTAGTCTTATTTATCCGTTGAACTGTGGGACAAAGTTAGGTGATTAGTCTTATTTATCCGTTGAACTGTGGGACAAAGTTAGTTGATTAGTCTTATTTATCCGTTGAGCTGTAGGACAAAGTTAGTTGATTAGTCTTATTTATCCGTTGAACTGTGGGACAAAGTTAGTTGATTAGTCTTATTTATCCGTTGAGCTGTAGGACAAAGTTAGTTGATTAGTCTTATTTATCCGTTGAACTGTGGGACAAAGTTAGTTGATTAGTCTTATTTATCCGTTGAGCTGTAGGACAAAGTTAGTTGATTAGTCTTATTTATCCGTTGAACTGTGGGACAAAAATAGTTGATTAGTCTTATTTATCCGTTGAACTGTGGGACAAAGTTAGGTGATTAGTCTTATTTATCCGTTGAACTGTGGGACAAAGTTAGTTGATTAGTCTTATTTATCCGTTGAACTGTGGGACAAAGTTAGTTGATTAGTCTTATTTATCCGTTGAACTGTGGGACAAAGTTAGTTGATTAGTCTTATTTATCCGTTGAGCTGTAGGACAAAGTTAGTTGATTAGTCTTATTTATCCGTTGAAATGTGGAACAAAGTTAGTTGATTAGTCTTATTTATCCGTTGAACTGTGGAACAAAGTTAGTTGATTAGTCTTATTTATCCGTTGAGCTGTGGGACAAAGTTAGTTGATTAGTCTTATTTATCCGTTGAGCTGATGTCACATGGTTACAGTTTTACTTCCATTAAAAAAAAGCGTAATTTAAGAGTTGTCATACTCTTCGAATATTATATTAAGTAGGTTTATAAATTTTAAAATAGGCTAGTGCTATTTTTATACCAATTTTATATTCTATCCACATTTTAAAAATCTTGCATAGATAAATTTAATGTTTATCTGAAACGAAAATGTTAACTGTTTCCTTACTAAATCTCAGAAAATTAACACAATTTAACATCTTCTTTATAGCAAACAGGAACATAATTAATTTACAATAACAAAACACTATTTTTACATTACAATTTAGTTGAAAGTAAATTAAAAACAAAAGTTAAGAAATTATCTTTCGTGGAAATCCGAATTTCGGGATGACAGTGATCTAGCAACATATCAGTTGGTTACCTACACATCCAATATTCTGTTTCAGTCCCATGGAAAAGTAAATGAATAGTAATGTAGATCTTTTTAATCTTTGATTCAAAAAGATTTTGAACTAACCACGTTTTTTAAACACATTAAATCTAAATTAGTCTATAAGTAATATTTAAACACAAATCACTTGTGCCTGTGTGAATAACGCGTTTGGATTTGCGTAATTACTTGTTTGGTGAAATTACCCCCATCTATAATTACTATATTAACACTGTTAATACAATCCGTTAGAGGTATCTTTAATAAATAAACAGTCAACTGCACAACAATAGATGATCAAACATTCGGTAGGTTCCACCATTCGTAGTTTTAGGTTGTTTTGTAAAATGCCTGTGTGGAACATTTTTATTTGTTTCAACGATAAAAGAAATATTGTACATAAAAAAATATTACACAGAGTAGGTACAAGGAATAAAAAAAAAGAAACTTAAACATATAGTCTATTTTTTAATTCACAATAGCCACGAAGTATTATCTCCTATTATGTGTTTAGTATTTGCTCTTGCAGACTTTGTTTAGTTGTGTCTTTATTCAAGTATTATTTTAATGTATATGCATGATATTTTTTATCCAAATAATAAGTAAACATAGCTGTCAAAATAAAATTGATTTGAATATAAAAAAATATAAAAAACATAAGAATATTTACTAACGAATAATAATATTAATATTTGAACTAAATTCTACCAAGCACTTGATATTTAATTAATTACTTTAATTTCAGTCGATCTTATTTGAATTGTGGGACAAAGTTAGATCATTTTAAGGTTTATCCTTAAAAAATCATTAAAATGTGAAATATTAAGAAGAATTAGTTGCCTTCGAAATTGTACATTTGTATTTTAATGATGAATGATAAAACAAGTAAATGTATGGTTACAGAGTTTCCTATTCAATTGAATATATAATTTTTATTGATTTTTTTAACTTATATTAAACTTTCTACTTAGCAATGCTTGCATGTACAATATTTTGGATCTAACAGTAACATCTTTAACAACAAGTCCAAATGCCTTTTTTTATATTTCCCAGGACACATTTATATTGTGCTCTACATTGTAGAAATGTGTTTTGATACAAACATTTACTATGGTGTGCATTGACGAATGTATTATTAAAAAGCCATGTTAGCTGTTTAATTTGTTTGTAACATTTAATATATTAGGCTGAATAATATTACAGTAAATATTAAAATTATCTTTTTAATAGCAGTATACACTATATACAATGTAATATATGCGTGGCACACTTTTTGTAGTTAATATAACATAATTGTTTTTTATACAAAATGGCAGTTAAGTAGTACCATTTATTCATGATTATCTAAAATTTTAAGATACAAGCAGTATACAATGGAGAAGTTGTGAAGACTACAAATATGCTCAACATGACAGTTGCAGTTAATATAAGGGAAGGAAAACTTGTTTTAATCATATAACTATGTTTTGTGACATGTTTATAAAACTTCCGAAATTAAAAAAAATCATTATGGTTGTTAATCTTTGATTACTTAAAAAAGGACTTAAAACGTTGAAATATCACGAAATTGTTAGATCTTGTATTAATAATATTAACTGTATCATTGTTTAATAAACTCTCATATTAATTTATTTTATATATAATAACTATGTATGATAACTTAAAAGTTTTGTATAGTTCATTGTATTTTATAAAACAAATTCTTAGCAATAAATGAATATTTAAGTTCGTTAAAAAGATTCCTTGCTATTTTACTATTCAAACTTTGGGCCTTGGTCTGGAAATTTAATTTTTGTTCTAAAGAAAAGCATACATTTTATTAGATATAGTGTTTTATGACCAAATGACTTAATTAAGTTCCTTCATTATAACTTTCAGTGAGATGGTAATATATTTTTGAATGTTGTAACCTAGTTACCAGTTATATAATAGAAAACAATTAAAATGTTAAATGTCGTTTTACTTTATAACATATACTGTAGTATAGTCTAAAGTATTTAAGGTATTTCAAAAATATGTCTTTAATATGTAATCGTACGCCTAGTAACAGCTAATATTTACAAATATGCATCTCGAACGACGATCTCTCCAGCCAGACGAACAGACAGACTTAAGAGTCAGTTTTGGAGCTTTATTAAGTGGTCTTTTCAAGACTTTCAGCTAAACTCAGTGTTTCAATTGTTACATGCATGCAACCGATATCACAATCAGTTAATTGTACAAACCACCTGGTTAACAATAAGGGCCGAGAAAAAGGTTGAGGCTATGGTTTAGTTACTATGAAGCATATCCAACGTATTTGGATCTGGAAGCCACTTACCTTATGTCCAGATGTTCGTAAACAGGAAAATATGTGTTACTCCCTAATCTTTGATCCAGTCAACCATGCCTGGAAGATAACTGATACTCAGGACTCAACTCTACGCGTAGTCATAACTACATGTAGTTTGAGCTATTCAGGTGGTACGTGAGGCTGTTCATAGTTAATATAATGTTTGTGCCTTTAAAATATTTCCACAACTTCACTATCGGGTCGAAGTGGGCCAGAGGCATGTGCGTGGACTTTATTCTTTGAGTAATATGCCAATCTCGTAATTGTTGGGGAATCAAAACCGAAAACCCTGGATCCTTTCGGACAAACTATGGGTTTATTTAACATCTATGAATGCGAATAAATGTTTTTCATGTAGGGTACATTTAAATAATTATAGTAACGAAAATGTCATAGTTTGAACTAATAATATTTTTAAGTCTGTAATCCCTTACCGGCTTCTAGTATTATTACTCACTAGTAAAGTGACTTCAAGGCGTATTCGTAACACGCACATTTGAATATGGTTTTTATCTGAACTCACATTCGGCTAAATGATTACTGTAATACGTTAAAATGGTGTGAATTGATATGCTTGTTAATTAAAAAATATTATCATACCTCTAAAATTAATAATTGATAGCACGTAATTTGACCTTTAATAATCTAGTTGACATTAAAAAGCCTCATTTACAAGGCTACTAATAAACGTTTTTGTTTGCTAAGCGTTGCTACTGTACATTGATATGTTACATAGATTATTTTATTTTCATTGAACATTTTTATTTTAAAGCATAGAGTATAGTAAAACCCTTAATTCAGCCGGCGTGATGGCTCAGTGGCTAACGCTTCGGACTGCTTAAAGCTTTGTACAAGATTCTAATCTGCAACTGAGTTAACAGCTAACATAACAGACGCACAGGACTACTTGAGAACTGGCGAGTAAATTAGAAAATAAATAAAACACACACAAATAATGTAAGAGGCGAGACAACAGTGATAAAATACTGCTAACAACAATAATAGTTATTAAAATAATATATCAAAAGCAACCTTTAAACAGACTGAAAAAACAGGCATTTTCATATGATTTGATTTTTACTTAATTTTAATGAAGAATGAAAAAACAGAAGTAGGTTAAATAAATAATTGAAAACAGTTATAAAAACTGCTTTATTCATGAATTGGTTTGAAAAATTTAGTAAATATAAAGATTGGTTTTTTTTTCAGTAAGTAGGTAGAGTAGTTTTCATTTGCACATTAATTATGGAACTGTAGTTAATTAAAAAGTTAATTAAATGTATAATTTCAATTATTAGGCGTAGATAAATGATGGTAATGAAAGAAAATTAACCACTTAATACAAAACAAAGAAATCAATATAAAGCAAATATACATAATAGTAATTTCCAAGTTGATATAGTAACCATTATTAGTAACTATTCCTATATAGACATTCCAACGACATGGCAGACTTATGAGTGGGGTGACAGATGTATAACAACTATTGTGGACTGAACGATGTAGTATGTGATGAAGGCACTTGATATTACATTCCTGCCCACTATTAATGTATTGAGTCGTTACTTCTTGTGTAAAGGGCACTCAAGAGTGAAAACAACTCTACGGTTACACTCTATTCAATTTATAACAGTTATATTCGTCGTGATTATGAATATTGTTTGTTAAATGAGGTGAATTTAGTCGTTAGTTTCATATTTACTGATTCAAGTCAATTACGTTGTTTTTCCAAGGTATATATAAAACTACCCTCTAAGCAGCTTAGTTGGTTCTCTCACTCTCCGGTACATTACATTACTGCCGCTGTGTTGTACGAGAGTATTACACAGATCAATATTAAATGGTTTAGCACTATAATCATTGACACTAAAAAAAGTTAAACAATTGTTTAAGTAATTTAAAAAATTAAAGCTGTTAAAAAATGTTGATACTGTACATTTTATTCATTTTTGTAATAAGCTATAACCAATTTCGGCTTATAAGCCATAATATTTTATGGATTAAAAACCCTCGATGGACCCTAATGTGTAAAGTTATTATTTAAAATTATTTATTATCAGCCGTTATTGATGGCTATATTTAGTTGAATTTGTATGTGTGTTGTCTATCTTATTTGTTGAAATAATACGAAAACAGTAAGCATAGCACATATATTAGCTATAATAGTACACACAATGTTGGGCTTGAAGAATAAAGACGAGAGACATAATACGTAAACGAAGGAGACCAATCGGGGCGGAGGTATCACAACTCCTCAGCTAATTTTCTATGACTAAGGGTTGTTTCAGTTCATTTCCCTTTATTCCCTTATGCAAGTAGTAATAGAAATGTACAACATATTTAGCATTTAATACTAAGCTATCCATGACCTTCCCAGGTTCCTCATACTTAGATTTATTAGTATTGTGCTTCTCTATTATACGAAGTGAAAAAACTATGGAAAAGAGTTTACAACTTCTTTATGGCTTCAATTATAAAATAGTTATTTTTCCATAGACAATTTGATAATTTTTTTAAATAATTGTATTCCATAAATTGTAATTTTTGATCAGAATAATTTACTTAACACCGTTAAATCGTGGAGGAATAATATTGTTCAAATTTGTTACTTTGAAATTCAACTAACCGCTACTCTGAAAAGGATAAGCCTTTCGAAGTCCGGTTCACGGCAATTAATTTCAATTGAAAAGTCCTTTCATTTTATACCAAATTCGACCTACTCCTATGGTCTACATTGAAGATTGTCGCTCAACTTCTCTCGTTCAAGTGAACACATACAAAATTTGTAAAAGCGTTTCCCAATGTTTCCCACTACATATATTAACGTCTTAAATGCAGGGTTCTAACTTATTTCAATTTCAACTATACTGATTTCATTATATTTTCAGTTTTCTTACATTTTTCAAATATATTTATTTTATTACCTTCTCTGACCCAACACAGAACTACCACACGTTGTCGTTTTTTGTCCTTACTTATATTTATTTACTTCCGCAGGAGTGAATGCTTAAAACTTCGTTGTATTTCATTGACTGCCAATCATAAAATTAGATTAAACTATCATATACCTAATTCCTCACACATAATGTTGCGTTGACAAGAGATATTTTTAATTTGCTCAGTGTGAACCTTGATATTAAAATGGTTAAATGTATACTGGCTCTTGCCTTGTCTCACCATATTTATGTTGAACAGCGTTATGATTAGTTTGAGATTTCTAATTATTTTTTATCTAGAAACTAATATTTCTCGAAGCCCATGAACTACAACAGGACTTTGGTACTAAAACAACACATGGAACTTTAAAATGTTTAGTCTATGCCATTATAAACATTAATTATAGTAGACATAGTGATTAGTATTACTTAACTACCACTTTTGTGTTGTGTTATTGTTTCACCCATTTTATATCAATATGTGTCATTGATAAAAAGAAGTTATTCTATTTTAGTTGGCTAGTGATATGCTTTTCTTTTTAACGTGTATGAGAAGGAAACAAACTATAAGCATAATGTCGAAGGCCATCCAAGAAAAGTACACCATTATTTATAAGACATTTTGATTCATGAGTAAAAAGTTAGACTGAAAAAAATCAACAATATAATTCACAAAACAGTTCTATGAGGTAAGTAATGGTGACATTTGTAAACTACAAACAAATGATTCCTGACAGGTTACGTGTGAGCACGCTAACGTTACTTTACGTCAAAGTGAAATACGAGGAAATTTTCTCAACTTTTTACCAACGTCCTGAACATGAACAACGTTTAAACATTTTTTTTTCAAATACAATACTTACACTTTTGGTACTGTAAAAATTTGGTACTGTTATCGAGATACAGACAAATTTTCTTCCCCCATTTTACTCTCTAAAAGTTATCAGGTTGTGTGTAATCAGATTAAAGACAATTAAATGAATTTCGTGTAATAATTATTTGTTCTGATGTAAGTAATTATTTAGATTATTCTAATGTTTAATTGTAGTGTGAATCAATGTAAACTATTTAGAAGTCACATTGAGGTTGGTAGAAAACATAGATAATCAATTTTTACCATAGTAGCAAGGGAATGATGGAAGATTCACAGTTTCTATAGTAATACTAAGTGTAAGTAATCCCCTTGCCTGTATAATGTCGGTTACAATATTTTTTTTTAGGGGCATTTCAGTTAGACGAATTTTGTGCGAGGGCCACATTAGGATGGTTATATATTGGAAACAATTAAACAAAGATAAAAATTAAGAATTTTAGAATGTTGTTTATTTAAAATTGACAAAAGGAGCACCGGAATCACAACAGTTATATGAATTGGATTAAAATAAAGATTTATAAAAAATACAAAGGAGTTTTCTATGCCCTATAGTTTTCAGAGACCAATAGAAGATATATTAAGGAAGTTATTCTTTCGATTTAATTAATTGGATTTATCTACAGTGAAATATATATACGCTTTACTGGTGGTCAGAGTAATACATGCAAATAGATGGATTACATTTAAAAAATATAGTAAAACCCTGCATGTTTTATTGAAATGTCGTATTTGGAAACCTGCACATACATAATGTCACAAAACTGTTTCCTAGCCTTGTCATAAGTGGGTTTTGATCATTAATATTAAAAATTCACCACGCATCGTCTAACCCTTCTCTTAAATCCTCTTTCCCCTCACGTACTCCATCCAGCCCCTTAACGTGGTAGATACATAGACGTAGGAGGTTCTATTAGTCTGCTATGACGATACAACATTGACACTACATTAGTTGGTCAAGTGATCAATTCACATATGTTATCTCACCTAGATAAAATCAATTGTATTGTGACTTTTACTATACAATTGATTAGTATAGTACACCTCCAAATAGTATAAGACACGCCTTTCTCTGTTAGTCACTATCGTAAAACAGAATAATAGATGCACTTTTAATATAAATGGCCATGTTTACTTACGTCAATTTTACTACTGGCATAGACTAATGTTCCACGTGTAGATGAGTAATTGTACGAAAGACATGTTGTAGTTTATGGGCTTACAACAATACAGTAAAGTGGGGTCAATAGCAATAACACTTAAAAATATAACACGGCTTATAAAAGTGCTACTGACATGATTTAGCGGAGATTTTTTGTTACTTCCAGGTTGCCCACCCAACAAGTAAACAGGGAAATTGTGTTTTGATATGTTGGCAACACTGTTTAGCTGTTCTTTGTGTAGCAGGTTATGTTTTGCAAGTTTTTCTTGTCTCCACAAACTTTGCATATAAGTATGAACCTATTTACCATATAACCTAAAAAATTAGCTTTATGTACCATATGTAATGTTATTACAATAAATAACATTTATTATTTAATGATTTTAACGTTACCTTGACAATAAACAATTTGGTGACCAAATTGTATGGTCTGTGGGGTGAATAGAAATACTTTTTTTGTTTCGATTCACCCTACTTCCTATTGATAACATGATTCTTCCTGACAAACAGTATTGTACTTACTGCACTTACTGAAAGCATTTATTTTCAAAGTCGTGTTTTTTGTGGATTTTTTGTGGATTTGATCTAGTTGCTAGTTGTTAATTTGAAGCAATAAAATGCCCCGAAAGTATGTAGTAAGTATTAATGCTTATTCAAAACATGACCCAGAAAAAATTCAGCCAGCCATTAAACTAATAATGGAAGGTGCTAGTCTTAGATAAGCTGCTGAAAATTTGGGTATAAATTGTAGTGTTCTGTATAGACACTTAAAAAAGGCAACACTTTAAAAGGAAGGGGTGGACAAACCGTTCTAACTTATGAGGAAGAGAAATTAAGTGTATGTAGGTTATGAATATGTGGTGATTGGGGCTACCCAGTAGATCCAGTAAGTTTAAGGCTGCTAAGACTTTTTGGATAGGCAAGGTAAAGAAGTAAGAAAGTGCAGGGACAATCTACTATGGACTTCTTAAGTGACACAGCTAGAGTGTGTCAGCGAGGATTGGCTGAAATATAAAGCGAGCTAGAGCTGTTATCAATCCTGACACTGTGAATGCGTATTTTGATGAACTAGAGCGTGTCCCTCCAACCCACATGGTGAATTCTGATGAAACCAATTTGTTCAATGATCCTGGAAGAAGTCAAGATGAAGTCCAATGTAACAAAGTTCGAAAAGACTGATGAGGAGGCGTTTTTCACCAAACAGGACATTCTTCGCATCATATCAAAGCTCACTCTTATTACATCTGTAAGATTTCAGGGTACTATGTCCTTCCAGGACGACTTGAGTGATATTAAATAGTTTTAAAGCAGAGACAATTATTTCTTGTTCATTATATACTTTTGTGTGTAAATCTGTCAGTTTTTCTTTGACCTTAAACCTGTAAGTAGGATGTAAAAACTGTTTTCAGTCACCCAACAGAAGTTAGAAGGACAGTATACATGTTATTTAACCCCTGTTCCTATTCACCCCAATGTGTGGGGCGAGTAGAAACAGCAACTTTAAAATTTGTTATTTTTTGTATAATTAGTTTAACATTTTTTCATCCTCTATATAGTTGTTAAAATATTAAATATACATATCCTAATCATAATGTGTAACTCATTAAATTATTTTAAACTATTAATCGACATACACCTTTAGTTGCAAATTAAATTGTTTTTTTAAACAAACCTCTTTGAGGAAAATTAAATTACGAACGTTATAACTGGTCGTTTTAAAAAAGATTGTTTAACTAAAGTTAACGGTAGTTTTCACACATATGAAGTAAACTAGAATAGACTAGATAAGGCATGCTCGGAAGAGTTATGGTCGTAGGAACTCTCGCTATGAAAAATTGTTCTGTGCTTAATACTCTGCTACTCAAAAAAAAAAAAAAAAAAAAAATAATGTAAGCTGCGTTTATCTGAAACCCAAAACTGTTCCAACCAAAATGCTAAGCTAGAGTATAACACAGTTTTAGTATCAGCTGCTAGTCAATGGCTGATACCACGATGACTGAATGTTCAATACACAAATAAAGTATGTTAGTTTTATTTTATAATTGATACATATTTATTTTTACGAATAATTAATTAAAAACCATTTTTAAGTTTTCGATACTCTGGCGTATGCATGTTTTTTGTATTATTAACTATTTAAGCTAAAGTGTATGTAAAATGGTGAATATGAAAATAGGAGTTATATTTGGAAAAATTAATAATAATTTGTGTATATGCAAGTTCCACATATCTTCGTTAATTATCAGTAAAGTTAGCTGCATCCAAGATGAATGTCTTTTATTGTGGAATACATATGAAGGGGGGATGCAGAGCAGATAGGAGTTGATATATCCATGGATTAATGCATTTTGACCTTAGTTTTGAGGACAATATAAGCTAAGTCTCTGCTCCACAATTAGTGTAAGAAAATGGCCTTTATTATATTAAAGATCACGTAATTGGATAGTATTACGATTGAACGATTATATCACATAAGCACTTATTGCATGTAATTATATAACTGGTTATATAATGGTACTTAATCAATACATAATCAATTTCATTTTCAACAAAATGAAAGCTTTTGTAAAGGTTTTCCTGGAAGAAAATCTATATTTAACACTGTTAAAAGCTACTGTGATCAAACACAGTATAATACATATTAATTTATATAAATGTCAAAACAATTAATCATGTACATTATGTTAACAACAAGCAGCTGACGAATACGTAAGTTAAAAAAATGGAAATAAAAAAAATTAAATTAATCTTTTGCGTACTTCATTAACCAATAGGTTATTTGGAAAAATAATTTTTATAAAATACACATATTACTTAAATTATTGTTAAAATAAACCCTATAGAAAAACGAACCTAAGCAGGTCTGCAATTTGTTACCTCACGTACAAAAGAGCGCTGCATGGAATAAACTTTGCTCTGACGTAGTCAATTGTTACCACGGTGACAGATTTCTCACCCTTCAACCCCAACGCCATTTTCCTCTAACTTGTTTTGTAACTAATGAACATAACTTCAATAGTGTTGATACAGGGCTTGTTAACTGTTATCTTCATACTTTCATTACTGAACATTTAATTGTAGTTATTATTTTAATTACTAAAAATTAAATTAATAATTACAGGTTTAAGTTTTATAATACACTATTTATAAATGTGTCATACGACACATTATAGAATATTGTATAATGAATTATTTATGTATAATGCATTATTTATTAGCAATAACAACTCACAATTTTTGTTTTGATATGCACGCTCTAAGCATAATTCTTAATTAATTGTAATAATCCTGTAAGATTGTATATGACAACAAAAACTATTTATTTATTTGTAGCTTATATGTAAGTAATAAGATAAATGGTTTCCATCAGTATGTTATAAAACAAGAAAAGAAAAACTCAGGGTTAACAATAGAAGACAATATAATCTATACAAGATAAAATAAGATCATGTACACTGATCAACTATTTTGTTTAGACATATCGAGTTAATAGAACGAAATGAAAGGGAAAACAGAAATAACTGTTTAAGTTAATGTAACATTGCATGGTTAATGTAAAGTCATTATAAAAGGCCAACAATCTGTGGCTCAGATTGGTTGTTCCAGGAGATGTTGCAGCCCTTCGTCTGAGATCTGAGAAACCACTGATCTGAGAAACCAAATATAAAGTCGTAATGGGCCGAAATAAAACACAACCAATCAATATTATTCTACATTGATGATATCAGGATTTAATTGTATATCTTATAAAAACGTCTTTCTTATTAATGTAATTTGTCTTTAGTTAATGATGTTTCTAAAAGTACTACTAATAGAATGTATTATGACTCATATAATATAAAAAGTATAGTTAAACAATATCATAACATTTCCTTTGTAACAGTTGGATTTACAAACGCAATAAATTCACCACTATTCTTATGGTAAAATATGTCCATTATATGTAAAAGATAAAATCCCACAAAGTATTATATGTAATATCTGGTTTATTGTTAGTGCGTGGTACAGAGGACTCCATTCGAAACTAACGGAGTGCTTGAAGTCAACCTAGAGGTATTTTCATGCATCATTCACCGCTGTATTAGGGATATGAGATACATTCTACCTCTGAATTTTATTCTTATTCGTTGTAAAAGGTGGAATGTATTATTATTAATAAACAATTTAGCTTTTTTTGTGTTATATTGTTTATAATTATTTACTGTATTCCAAATTTTTGTTTTGTTTGGTTTGCTGTCAGCTACCATTTGTTAATTATAAAGCTGCGAAGTATATTTGGATAAATATCCAAAATTCATGATTATATTTTCACTAATTATAAAATGTAAAGTCATCTCATGTCACAAAGCGAAGTCCAATCCATCGAGCCATATAACACCTACCTCACAAATTTTGTGTATGCTGACCAATCCCTCCGTAAAAGAGCGCAGCGGACACTCTGTAACTATGTGGTACATTGTTTGGGTAGACTCCTCGCAATCACATGACTGATCTACTGTCAATCCCCATTTATACTTCCAGTAATTGCATCTGCCAACACCAGTTCGGAACCGATTTAACAGTGTTCACTCCCTACGAGGGAGGTTTATCCCACGACGAGGAGGATTATCAGGTATGACGGATCGTTAATAAGGAACTTATAACGTCCATAAAACCCGTTCCATGCTATGGCCCAGCTGGTATTGGGCGATAAGTTTGATCTGATCAAATGGAAAGCAGTACGTAGAGGTGGGTTTCGAGATTTAAACGACCGTTCTGACGTGATAGATCCTGTATAATGGGTAGGTGCGTGGCTTTCCAGATCGTATTGAATTCTTTGAGTAGTGCCTCCTGACATCTTATCTCTGGAGAAGTTATATTGCACGGCATTAGGAGCCAAGGAAGTGGAGTTGACATGAGAGTACCACTAATAGCTCTCATTACATTACTAAGTTGGACATCGACCGCTTTAATATGAACACTATTTAGCCTAACGGGAGCACTATATTAAGCAGCTGAATAGACCAGTGACAAAGCAGTAGTACGCAGGACATGTGTGTTGGCTTCCTAAGTTGTGGCGGCAATATGATGTAATACATTTGCCCTGGTTTTAATTTTAGCTGCTGTTTTTTGAAGATGGATTTTAAAGGTCAGTGATCGATCTAACGTTACTCCCAGGTAATGTGGATGCTTATTATAATGGAGTTTTACACCATTTAGGAAGATGTTCAGTTTTCGATTAGAGTCTGTTACTTAAGTACAGGCTACATCGGTTTTTGATGGGTTAGAACTCAGCTTCCAGATTCTAAAATATCCTCCGAGGACCGCAAGGTCACTTGTGAGTGTTTCTTCAGTAGTTGTGAAGTTCTTATGTTGGTAAGCTAAAACATCCGCATATATAAACTGTCTAGACTTTGTGATTGGAATGTCAGCAATACACACGTTGAATAAAATTGGAGCAAGTACAGGCAGCCCATCCTTCAGCTGTCTAAAAGAGCTTTCTTCAAGATCGAGATAAACTTTTATTAGCCTGGAACTAATTATGACTGCAAAAGTTGCAATAGAATGGGACAGGGAAGGAGGCTGTAGAACTTAAACAACAAAACTTTGCTCTATACTGTGCCATAAGCGGCTGTAAGATCAATATATTCTGCAGATGTATTGATAAATAAAAATAAAAACGTCTTTCAAACCCATTTTCGATAAATTATGTCAGAGCTAGGATCTGGTCACTATAACTTCGTCCAGGGCGAAAACCAGCCTGCTGTACTGGATATTAGAATCAAGAATAGGTGATATTCTATTGTATAACAGCCTTTCTAGCAACTTATAAAAAACACTAAGAAGAGATATTGGGTGATAACTTTCCACTCCTTCAGGATCTTTTCCAGGCTTCAGAACAGTCACTACTTTTGATCGCTTAAATGCTTTTGGCTAATTGCCTGTAGCTAATACCTTATTGGAGACTGTTTGAAGCCATTGTTTCACTTTGCTACCAGAATGCAGTAGAAATTTCAGGAAGATACCACCAAGGCCGGCTGCTTTCCTTACAGCATCTAGGGAATAGTAGAAATCGGTCTGTCTATCTCTTTCTCCGTGAAATTTCTGGAGACTTCAAAGGTTGCCATTTGGATCTTATTTTATTTCATTAAACTTGTATTCAGATATACAGTATTTGTAAGGAAGATGTTTCAATATTACAGATAATGAGTGGTAACCAGACATTGCAACTAAACTGTACAAACGTGTTACTTTAAAAAAAATATATTTGAAAATTTAGAAAATATATTCATTTTTAAAGTACCTAAGTCGATTTAGATGTAAACATTTTTTTTATAACTAAACTCTTTTGGAATAGTGATTTTTCTAATGCATATTGCCTAAAACAGCATTTTTTTATTAAATATGCATATACTCTACTTTTACAAACATTGATGGTAACATTTATTTGTCTATTATAATTAAGAAATTAAAATATGATTTATACAGTATATTTTAGTTAAAATAATACGATTTTGTGAAGTTTGAAATGGATCCTAACATTGTGAAAACATACTGCTGGGTGGTTGTAATAAATTAAATACGGAAATCGTTGTCTATGTACTGACGAGTCCATGGCTGAACAGGTTCATCTCACGGTTGATCTATATGCAATATTTACCACATGCTTCTACAAAGAGAGTTTGCAGAGCAACTATTGTCAGATGACATTTTAGTTATTGCCATCGAGTGTATTTTTTAAAGAAAGCATTAAGAGACAGTTAATTTGGAGTGTGAAAACACAATAATCATTCCATTTTAAGATAATTATGAAATAAGGCTCATAAGAGACATTATTTAGTATTTAACAACTGAACTGGTTGTTAACTAAACTTTTAGTACATTACAAAACGTTTGCCTGTGAGCCCAAAACCATGTTATCTGGTCTTAACAATATTTTTAATTCTCACATGTCATATAAACATTTATTTACTAAAAAGTTTCCTTAGTCAGTTTAAGGTTACATAGAATATTGAGTTGTGATCCTATATGTCATACCCTATAACAATGGATTGTAAGAATGATATGTGAATCACGTGTTAAATATAACGGCCGTCTTGGCCGTTGTGATAGACCTTGTACCTGAACCTCTGAACTGATGACACAATGAACCTTCTACATGTGACACAATGAACCTCCTATACGTGACACATGAACTTTCTACACGCCGAGCCTTGGTGTTTGTTCCTCCCAAGCCACTCCACTATAATCTAGCCAACCCGGTTACATCAACATCATGTCAGTGAGCCATGAGTAGAAACTTACAATACTGACCTGGTCGTGGGAGTGTTTACAATCTGTCGGTTCGTACACTATGTGCATTGCTCTCTGTAGATTAAAAAGCAACTACCTCCCCTCTGCAATTGCCTCCATGAATGATCCATCTTATGCTACAGGTGTACTGATTTCACTTCATCACCTTTGTTCTACGAGGGGAACCCTTACTTATTCTAAATATGAATTTTAAAAGTACTTGTGACTTACGGTTTACCAAACTGATTCAACATATCGTTAATTTTGAAAATCGTTATCGTAAATAAAAAATTTAAATAGTTGAAGGATGTTTTATTTTACCAGTTGAAGTTAAATCTAAGGAGTCCGCTTTAATACTTAACCTGGGACCTAAAGCTCATAATTTACTTCCGAATTACGACCAGTGACCAGGCAAGTGGGCTGCTTGCAAGGACGGGATCTCACAGCCGGTCACCCATCCAAGGCACAGCTGCGCTACATGTTGCTTGAGGCCATTATCTTCCGATAACGTCGGAACCACAGAGTATGTAATACAAATAGAGTGGTCATAGACCCTCCTGCAGTGAAGCCCAAGGAAATGGGGTGTATTTTATATACTAAACAAAAATGTAAGTCACCACAAAAATGGCACCCCATTCCACTTACCGTCACAGTCGGAGCGTCGAACGCCAAATTATGCGTAGGATATTAATTCATAGCTTACAATTTTTTAAAATATATATGTTATTTCAAAAAAATTATAGGTAAAAAGTCAAACAATTAAGCGAAAAAAAACAAGCGATTATACGAACTTCACGCACGATGGTACAATTTTACCATATCCTACAAAGAAAAATTATTGTCCTAGAATCAAAATATTTTTATACCATGAAAGCTCAATTAACAACCTAAAGCTTTCTCGCTAACAACAATTCTCTAACCGAAAAAAAATGTCTCATACTAGCTTTGTCTTCTCATTTGAATGTTGAAACTGGTTCACTACTTATTAAAATGCTATTACAAGTAAACTGTTGGTTATAATAAAATGGTTTTATTATATTGCGCATTATGAACCCATGAACTTCACACATGCTTATTTTCACAATTGTATTTGGTCTCTAAATGGATTAGTTCTTGATGCAAACAAACTGCTTGATTTAATTTGTGTGGCCCACACGGTATCAAGATGGCGGACCCGGCTTCAACTGCTCCTACGGTCTTCTCTTCTTGTAGTACACGCCTGTCGTTGGAACCGTCCGGTCAAGGCCACTTGATGTTCGTATTCGTATCCTGTTTTGTAAATCCTAATTACATAATGAAGTGCCATTTTCAAAATGATAGTTTTACACCATATTTAAATATTTAGTAATGGCTTCTTGTAGGTCAATAAGACGTTACATATCTAAAAATTGCATTATGAAATCCGTGAATGCCGAATGAAAAAACTGCATCAACAGTGACAATACGTTGTTTGAAATAAAAAAAATCTCTTCAAATAAACTTACTAACGAATGAAAGTGACTTGTATTTTATCTCTAAATATTTTCTTGAAAAGGTTTAAACACTTAACAAGTCTTTTATTTAGAATATTGATAAAAAGGTATGTGCGTGTTTTCAACGTGAACAAAACATGTACTGTGCTATGTTACATCAACAACACTAATGCCCGTCATAGGTTATTGACGAACAGTTATTTTGTTTAGCGAAACATAAAGGAAACTTTGTAAACACTTTAAATTTATATTTTTCTCCGTTATGTGAAGCTATTCACACGTTTTTACTCTGCAATAATACCTATAATTGCGTTTATACTATTTATCAATCACATTACTCACTTAAACATTGACCAGTATTTATTATTATATTATATAGGTTATGTAATACGTTATTTCTAGAGGATTATGATTGTATTGTTCATATTTTGTTATTTTAATTCATTTTGTTACACTCTCATATATCACATTCACTTATCATAACTTAATATAATATTAGTGGTCGTAGTATACAATATGCCAAAACCAGAACCACCAATCATAAAGGCTGTGTCACCATTTTACTATTATGTCATCCAAGCCTCAGTCCTTCTCCATTCTCTTTATCTTATCCCCTAAACAGTAATTAATCAACTGATTATCAAAGTATTTTTTAAACTTTCCAAAGCTCTTTGATTAGGCGAACTAACTACATACATTTAATACAACTCAACTTACTGATGCATTGAAAAGTAACTAAGTTCTTTTCAAAATTCAGGAAATCGTCATACATTAATTTATGCTGGGTAAAAGTCCTTACACTTAAAATAGACTGGGTTAATTAAGTTTTCCTTCACAAGTAGATCTCATAGTCACATTTTTATGTCAGAGTGATTATCAAGGAAGGGGGAGGTTAATAGATCTTACCAACTGTGAGAGAACTAAGGACATTATCCATATTACAGACTGTGCTAGTTGCATACAGTTTAAGGACACTGACCCTCGGTAACTTGTCTTTAGGTACATAATATAACAGTGTTTTAGTAAAGGGTATAAAATGGAAGGTAATTGTACTTCGTTTTACGGTTATTCATTCCTTTATACAGTGATATAAAAGGCTTTCTTTTTTAAGAATATAAATCAAACAAATCCACGAAAGATAGTAGGTAATTCATATTGGATAGTGTCATTTACTCAGAATACAAGGTATTATTAGATTATTTTTCATGGATTGTGGATAGGTTATATTGCATGCAAATAGACATATTCAAAGTTTATCCTGCGTGGTCTTTCTCTTAACACACATCTAATCTACAGTTAAATTGTAACTCTCATGACTCATTAATTGTAATGATATCAATTACATTCTTATGAGCAAAGAGGTAAATGGATTACGTAATTCATGTCCGTTAACAGAACTGATAGGACATAGTTAAATCTAGTAGCCACAATTACTATTTAAGCTCCCTCCTTGCCTTATTGTACATGTTATCTGTCTTACCCTCTACTTCTCCAATATTACACACATTATTTGTGAATAGTCTTTAAAAAGACCCAAACGGAAAAAAGTCGTGTTATGAGTATATATTTTATATGAGTGTACAGTATATTTTAATACGTTGTTTTGTAATGAATAAAAATTTGTATACGTATTTCCTTTTAATTTGTGTAGTTATAAACGGTGTAAATATCTATTATAGTTTTTTCAAATTAAAGCGTCGTAAATGTTTAAACTTTGTAACGTATTATTTATTCAACAATAAATTACTATATATAACCGAAATGGCAGTACAATCAATCAGGCCTATGACAAGTACCCCACTTACACGACGGTGGGGGTTCCGGAGTTTTTCCTTTCAAAATAAACTAATAACCTAAGGAAATGTTCCGTATTAAAGCACTATAAATGTTCACATAGTATGATGTAGTACTTGTACCTATTATTTCATAAATTGTTTAGAGAATGTGGGCAAATTGAGAAATTTGTTGCTTTATTATTTTTAATATTCCAGTTAAGATTGGGGGGGGGGGGTAAGGGGGAAAGTTACAAACTCAACTCTCAGAGTCAACCAATAATAAATTAGTTTTTGTTTTAAATATAATAGTTAAATGCCAGCACATTCTAATATACAAAATAACACCAAAGAACATTATTAAGACAAAATGTAACATAAATTATATACATAAAATAACTTCGTATGTGTAAATTTATAAGTAAGCTTAAAGTCGTATGCCCCCAACTACTTCAAATGCGACTTACAACAGATAAGATCGGATCTATCCAAATTACATATTGATGTTGCCTCACTTCACTCGAGTGTAGAAACCACTTTTAATAGTTACCTCACTTCTTTGAGCAATATTATCAAGTCGCACATACCTCTGAAGAGGGTTAACAAATCTTCCTTTCCAGCGTGGTTTGATAAGCAGCTAAGGGAGCAGGTGATTATGAAGAAGGTACTTCACAAAAATTACAAGAAATCTGGCCTAGAAAGTGATTATCTCAAATTTTCCCAAGCCCGGAACACATGCAGGATAAAATCCTTTCAATGCTATCAGTCGTATATTTCTCACATTGATGACATCTTACCCAGGAACCCGAAGATTTTTTGGTCCCATGTTAAGAATATTAGGCGCACAGCAAATTGTTCTTCCTCGGTTAGACTTGGGCCTGATGAGGCTAACCATCCTGATGAGATGGCCAATCTGTTTGCCAAGCATTTCTCTAATGTTTTCAATGACTGTAGTGCTTGCATTCCTGACTTTCCCGATAAGGAAAATAACCTACACATCTCCAAAATTACGACGTCACCCTCTGAAGTTAAAAGACTTATTGATTCTCTGGATGTGTCCAAGGGCTGTGGTCCTGATTGTATTCCCCCTCGAGTGTTGCGATACTGTGGTGATTTATTGAGTGCGGACCTGGCCTGCTTGTTTAATAGTAGTCTCCAGTGCGGTGTCTTTCCGTCCGGGTTAAAAACAAGCTACGTTACACCCATCTTCAAGGCTGGTGATAGAAGCGACGTTCGTAATCATAGGCCCATAACTATTCAGTCACCCACTGTCAAAATATTTGAAGCCATTGTCTTAGATAGGTTGAAACCTGTCTTTAGAAACATCATAGTTGTAGAGCAACACGGCTTCTCACCCGGCCGTTCTACTGTTACCAACCTCGTGGTGTTTAGTAATTTTATGTACACTTGTTTCTCTCAGGGCCTGCAGGTTGACGCCATTTACCTAGATTTTAGTAAGGCTTTCGACAAGGTGTGCCACAAGTTGTTGATTCAAAAACTGAAAGGATATGGAGTCTGCGAGCCTCTTTTAACCTGGATTAATAGCTATTTGAGTGATAGATTTTCAGTAGTGAAATATAGCTCCGGTATGTCTGATGCCTTCCCAGTGAAATCCGGGGTTCCTCAGGGTTCCCTGCTTGGACCTTATCTTTTTAATATCTTCATCAATGATATTACTGAAAGTATTGAATCTAAGTTTCTACTATATGCTGATGATATTAAGCTGTTCTACCCGATCAAGACTAGAGAAGACTGTGATGTTCTGCAGAGGTCCCTTAATCATGTTATGCATTGGTGTGAGATGAACCAGATGTCTCTTAATGTGGAGAAATGTAAAGTAATTACTTTCAGTAGAAGGGGAAACATTGTTGTCAACAACTACACTGCTGATAGAGCAACCCTGGAACGTTGTAGTGACATAAGAGACCTTGGTATCCATCTCACATCCTCTTTATCTTGTGAGCAACACATTGATGACATCTGCACAAAAGCTAGACGAGTCATCGGTCTTATTGCCAGAGTGGCGAAGAGTGGTCTTTCAGCACATTCACTGGGTCTTTTGTATAAGTCCTTTGTACTCCAAGTCCTAGAATACGGCGGCGTCGTATGGCGACCTTACCTAGACATTCACATAACCAGACTTCAGGGAATTCAGCGTCGCTTCATTAGAATGATGGGGTTCTCGCTGGGCTATCGTTGCTGGGATGTGCCTGTTGATCAACTCGAGCTTCTGAAGTTCAACCTGCGGCCTTTGGAGCATCGGAGAGCTGTTGCTGATGCTGTGTTCCTCTTCAAGTTGATTCGTGGAATTCTTGACTGCCCAGAACTTCTGCAGCTAGTTGAGTTTCGTGTTCCAGGAACTACTAGATCCTCTGAGCCGTTCATAAGAAGAGCCCACAGCAGAAATTATCTGAAGAACAGTCCACTCCCTCGCCTAATGAGCATCGGAAATGCTATCTCTGGTCAGGTTGACTTCCACTTTGACAGCATCCATGCATTTAAGAAGAAGCTAAAAATGATGGACTTATCTTGTCTGTAAACCTTTTTCACCTCGCTCCTTCCTAACCTTCTACCCTCCTTCCACTCACCTATAAATACTCACACCCTGCCAACTTTTACACACACATACACACACACACACACACACACACACACACACACACACACACACACACACACACACACACACACACACACACACACACACACACACACACACACACACACACACACACACACACACACACACACACACACACACACACACACACACACACACACACACACACACACACACGCGCGCGCGCGCGCGCACACACACACACACACACACACACACATCCACACACCTACACACTTCATCCGATTACATTACACTTACACACTTTCATTATAACGCTAGTTATTTTGTTATTTGCTTTCAGTATTGGTTTATTGTTATCATTTGTTTAGTCTAGTTAGCTTTAGTCTTTTCATTGTTGAATTTTGAAAGTTTATATTAGTTTAATTTATTTCATGTCCGTTGTTACTATTTATTTACTTTACTATGTAGTTTTTCTATTGTTTGTTATTTCTTATAGTCATATGTTTTTTCATATAATTGTTAGTGTACAACAGTTATTTTTGCATGTTTGTTAATCTTTGTTTAAAAAGGCATTGCCGTTGGTTCAATAAATAAATAAATAAATAAACAAATAAAAGATTAATTTTATAAAAACAGTACTGCTGTTGGCCCTGTGGGTTTGCTGCGATATTGTCAGATTTAGGGGGACAGCCAGGTCTTTGCAGCTGGAGACAAGGCGATATATTGGGGCACAGATAGTTCTTTGTTGAGTAAAAAATGTATTCTATTGATTATTTGAATTTCAGCTTTCGGCCTACTAGTATGATTTGCGGAAGCCAAGCTGAGTTTTGTTATTTAAATAACTTTAGCTTGAGTAAAATTATTTGTCTTCTTGCTAATAATAGGTTTGTTGTATGTTTACGGTATAACCCTTTTTAGTTATATTTATTTATTTGGCATGCTTACCTTTTAGCTATTTCTGGTTCCGTTAAGAACTTGTATTGTATGATTTCCAGCGTTATTCTTCAAACTTACTGATATATTACCTCAACTTTAACTTACACCTCTCAACACTTTAAGACCCTAGTTTCACGGTAACATGCTGTTGGTATTATGACATATTGTTCAGTATATAGTCATTTAAAAGTGCATCTAAAAGAACAAGCCTTTTTGGAAGATTTTCACATCAATTAGTGATTTATTTGGATTGGAAAAGTTATTTGAATTGTTATTCTCAATGTTAAGCATGCGTAAAAATGAACGATCCAGCATATTATATAAATTAAACGCAACAATATGTTTAGTTTATTATTTTTGATAATCGCATTAATAAAAGCCAAAATCAAATACAAATTTAGCAATAACATTAAAACAGTGGTAGTAGCAAGATGTACTACCACTGTTCGTGTATGGGTGGGCGGGTGGGTCAATACCACTGTTCGTGTATGGGCGGGCGGATGGGTCAATACCACTGTTCGTGTATGGGTGGGCAGGTGTGTCAATACCACTGTTCGTGTATGGGCGGGCGGGTGGGTCAATGGACCATTGGAAGATTTGAAGTTTTTAGAGAAAAATACAACCACGCAAATCTTGATGTATGACACACTTTTCTGGTATAGAATTATACACTGAATCAGGATATGTCTTCGTTTTGGTGCAACTCTCACAATAAAGACTTCAGAGGCAATTTAACCATTACAATCAGGGCGAATTTGCTAAAAACTTTGTTTCCAATTCTCTCGCTTTCTAGACGTCTCACGGGCCATCCTGATTCTTTTCCATGTTCAGCTTGACATTCTGAACAAGGACGTATAGTTAAGATTTCATTAGAAAAAATTCAGATTTATCATCAAATCCCCCCCATCAAATTTGTCCAAAGTCTTCCAGTCCAAAAAATAGTATATCGGCTATATCCGTCGTGTATATCTAGACGAATGAGCGGTTGGCACAACGGTATAAACTCCCTTCTAAATAACGTCTCCTATTACATTTCTGAAAGAGGTAATATCACTTTGGCCTGGAGATCTCTTGAACTGATGGAATCAATTTACTTGCTCCTTCAGAGATGTTGTGCTTCGTTTTATATTTACGTAAACTTGTAAGTGAATAACCATAATATTTCCTGAGACGATTGCTACCAAAATACGTTCTAAATATATACTTAAGAGTAAAAATAGTAAAATTACTTAGACTCTCTACTTTACTTAATGTTTAAATATTAATATTTAGTTTGAATAAAACAAAACAATTTTTATTCTTGCATTAAGTAACTGATTGGTTTAATGTAATATTTGAAATATTTGTAACGGTACTTTGAATACAAAATATTTCATATTGATTTGAACCATATTATATCGAACGTTAAAACCTGTTGTCATCTCGATAGATCCTGGAAGGTAACTACAATTAATAAAAGTACTCTTACACATGACGTTATTGAAAACTAGAAATAAAAAGCTAAAACATGTATGCAAAGAAAATATTTCCTCTTTATATGATTTTATTTATAATTACTTATAAACTTTCAAATAGTCCCTTAGACCAAGTCTAAATTAATTAAAATATTAAACAATACACTAGCACTACGTTAAATCTTTGAACAGCTGTGTACAGTTTTGTCGAGGCACTTATAAGTCATGATAATAAATAAGACGAATATCGATTACTGTCTCCTGTATATTATTGTTTACGTTGCTATTAAGGATTTTCAAACAGTAAACATTATCATAAAACTTAGACGAAGCACATTTCAATCAATCAATCAATCAATATTCTTTATTATCATTTGACTATTTACAATAGCATTGATATGCGTCATGATATGTACAAAACAAACAAAGTAGAAATAATTAGTAGGCCTAATATTTACCTTTTACTGTACTGGTTCGGCCCTTTACTCTGTCTGAATAAGTTCCTTGCACATATCGATAGTCTATGGGGAATGGGCAGAATAAGGTTTTTAAGGATATCATCCTCTCCTAAAAAGAAAAAAGAAATATTTATTTATTGACCTTCAATGTGAGTTCTGTCTACGTGATGAGAAGTAACCACTTTGATGTAGATTATATACTGTAGATCATATCCGAACATTTCCTTTCCACCACAGTTTCTCTGAGAATAACATTGAAACTACATTATTTTATTCCTGTAAAAGTGGTAGTTCTATAACATAATTAATACATTAACAATATGTATGTTTAGAATAGTTTATTTCTTTGATTACATCAATAAAATAACTACGATAATAAACTGGGTCACAAAACACGCTTGGTTTCTCCTTTCTCTAAATCATTTTGTTTTAAAACTCACTTGGGTGAGATAACTCTTGATACCCTACTTTAGATATGTTTCTTGGATATTGGATAAATGTTACCCAGTTATCTTATCTCAACCACACAGATTTCTTTTTACAACATTTTTGCTGTGACTTCAGTATTGCTGTACCATTTTCAGTGAAGATAATTCTAATATTCTCAGCCTTACAATCTCTAAATTTTAACATTGAGCCGATCTGCAGTACATTAACATACATTTTATGCAATTAATTATCTTACAATTGTAATAAAAAATTATTATCAATTATCACATATCTTAAAACCCTGAAATACACATCTAGAATAAATACTGATATTTAAAAAAATAATAAATCACACTAACACATGAACTAATTACTATAGATTGATTTAATTTAATTTGTCTGGTTTTCGATAGCAAGCCAGTTTTATTTTCTGTAAAAAACTACTCAATTTAATTTTTGACCAAAAAACTCTTTTGGGATTAACTGTCTTAGCCTGCTAAATAAGTGTAATTTATAAATAGCAGCTCTTTGAAATAATGCAGATACAAAGTTATATGAAATGCAAACATTTATTTGGTATAAATAGTAACTAAAATATTTTTTACGGTATAAAACCTGCTAGTAACTACATTTATTCTGATATAGATTCATCAATATCAGTTTTTGTACGAAGGAAACTTCTATCTTCGATGTGTATTTCAACCTGGAACTAAATTTTGTATATATAAAAAATTCTGAAATTTCGTTTATCGTTTTTCAATGCATGCTTGGTATTTAAAGGTTTCTCTCATTAGCTAAGAAGTACAAACTGGTATTTGTAATTGTAGTATTACTATGGAGTAGTAACAACATTACTTGATGATAACGCAACTATACTATTCCTTAGATATAAACTAATGTACAAGGTAATGCATGAATGGTCTCTGGCTCATTACACAGTGTAATACATGATTGGTCTCTGGCTCGTTACACAGTGTAATGCATGACTGATCTCTGGCTCATTAAAAAGTGTAATGCATGAATAGTCCCTGTCTCATTATACGGAGTAAAAATGAATGATCTCTGGCTCATTACACAGTATAATACATTGATGGTCTCTGGCTCATTACACAGTGTAATGTATGACTGATATCTGGCTCATTACACAGTGTAATGCATGAATGGTCCATGTATCATCACACAGTGTAATATATTAATGGTCTCTTACTCAGAACACAGTGTAATGCATGAATGGTCCCTGTCTCATTACACAGTGTAATATATTAATGGTATCTGGCTCATTACATAGTGTAATACATGAATGGTCTCTGGCTCATTACGTAGTGTAATGCATGAATGGTCCTTGTCTAATTACACAGTGTAATATATAAATGGTCTCGAGTTCATTACATAGTGTAATACATGAATGGTCCCTAGCTCACTACACAGTAATGTGGACACGTGATCAGTGTACGGTATTACAATTATCATTTCATGAAATTCTTTAAAGCACCAGTTAATTTTCTTTATGACAATAAAGACATCAGGAGTCTATAGTAACTTTACAAAATGACTATTATAATTTTTGGAGGTTTTTTTTATTATTAAAAAATAATAGATGAGTAACACGCAGAGTGAGAAACATTAGAGTTTTACGTACCTAAACAGTTTTAGTTATTATTACATTATTACAATAAATACTATATTTTAAATAATTTATAAACATGCTAAAGGGTGTCTCAACCTAAGTTGAGGCAAGCTACCTGACCGGAGGGGTAAACCAGGATAATGGCCGGCCCAGCGAGTAAAACCCATTAGTCACGCGTCACCGAATGCACCACCTAAACACGGAAATGTAAGGGATAAATTTGAAAATGTAAGAAATGCGTTTTCTTATAAAAAGCGTTATACTGTATATTTAGTCATGAAAAAACAAACAATTGTGTGTTTGTCCCATGTTAATCGGCCGACTTTCAGTGTTAAACCTAACGATATATTTTTTCAATATATCATCGTTAAAAATTACATGTTTTATTTTTAAAATGTAAATGTATCTATATGGCTTTATATGATGGTAATAGATAGTGTATTGAATTTGCCATTTAATGTGGGACAAACTTTCTCTCTGCGTTTCGGAACTTAAGTGATTAAGATCGTTTTGCAGGCTTGAGACTGCCAGAGGCCGCATTAAAAGTTTTGGTCAATAAAAGCTTCGTCACATTTTTATTTTATTTTTAAATTTTATTATTTTTTTTATTTTATAATTTTTATTTTATAGTAAACAATGGGATTAAAAATAGGTGACGAAGATATAATAGACCAAAAATTAAAATATAGCCTACAGTTAAACATACAGTTTAATTTCCACGGTTTATTTATATACATTATTATACATTTATATTTATTATATTATAATATATATTTGTTGTATTTATTATATTTTATTTATATACAGTACATTTATATACATTTTAAATTAGCCAAATTTAAATTTTAAAAATAAAACATGTCATTTTTAACGATGATATATTGAAAAAATATATCATTAGCTTTAACACTGAAAGTCGGCCGATTAACATGGGACAAACACACAATTGTTTGTTTTTTGACGACTAAAAATACAGTATAACGCTTTTTATAAGATAACGCATTTATTACATTTTCAAATTTATCCCTTACATTTCCGTGGTGCATTCGGCGACGCGTGACTAATGGGATTTACTCGCCGGGCCGGGCCGGCCATTATCCTGGTCTACCCTTCCGGTCAGGTAGCTTGCCTCAACTTAGGTTGAGACACCGTTTATAGTACTGTACATAATTAGAACAGCTGTAATTCGACATTCATTTATAAGATGAAATATAAAAACATGTTGTAAAAATAGAGACCTTGCTTGGATAAAAAAGCATATAGGCTTGTCTAGAACGGTTATTAATAAATAAATATATTAAACTTTTTAAAGCTTTGAACCTAGATTTTGATTATAATTATAAATAATATATGGATTTTGTTGATGAATTGTGTTATCAAGAAATCCTTACGTAAATAAAACTGTTGTTAGTTATTATTTAGAAGCTCAAATTCAATAACAATGTGGGGTGGCCTCAAATAAAACAACTGTTTAACCATGCAACAAAAAAAGTAACATTTACAGTAGTAGGGAAGTAGCGGTTCACCAACGCCCCATGAAGAGTTTTCGCCCCATGACGAGTCGGCTAGGTCAGTTTTTTTTAATGAGGTTCTAATGACCTTAACGAGTTTTTAATGGGGTTCTAATGACCTTAACGAGTTTTTTTAACGAGGTTCTAATGACCTTAACGAGGTTCTAATGACCTTAACGAGGTTCTAATTAACCTTAACGAGTTTTCAATGAGGTTCTAATTGACCTTAACGAGTGTTTAATGGGGTTCTAATGACCTTAACGAGTTTTTTTAACGAGGTTCTAATGACCTTAACGAGGTTATAATGACCTTAACGAGGTTCTAATTAACCTTAACGAGTTTTCAATGATGTTCTAATTGACCTTAACGAGTTTTTAATGGGGTTATAATGACCTTAAAGAGTTTTTTAACGAGGTTCTAATGACCCTTACGAGGTTCTAATGACCTTAACGAGGTTCTAATGACCTTAACGAGGTTCTAATTGACCTTAACGAGTTTTCAATGAGGTTCTAATTGACCTTAACGAGTTTTTAATGGGGTTCTAATGACCTTAACGAGTTTTTAATGAGGTTCTAATTGATCTTAACGAGTTTTTAATGAGGTTCTAATTGACCTTAACGAGTTTTTAATGAGGTTCTAATTGATCTTAACGAGTTTTTAATGATGTTCTAATTGACCTTAACGAGTTTTTAATGAGGTTCTAATGACCTTGTAGTAGTGAAATAGTGCCGAATATGCCGCCAGAATTTAGGATTTCTGCGTCAAATCGATTACCAGCCCTTCCCCCCTTCCCCCTCTCCCCTCCCCCCCTCAAAATCAAAAGGGCCTCGACGATTACCGAAGGTT